>CAKAOI010051104.1:20480-72595 GCA_916701655.1 Sebastiscus albofasciatus
TTTTTTTAATACACAGCTCATTTTATGCACAAGAGAAATGTTCACAACTAGGGGAAACAAAACATTTTACAACATAAAAATCTAACATTTTCTAAAGGTGAAAAAACAAAATTAAAAATAAATAGTTCATATCTAGATTATAAAAAGAATTGGAATTTTTGTTGAAGTCGATCAGACTTGTAAAAATAGCACCTTGGAATTTAATTTGAAACTTTACTTTACTACTTTACTGTCTTAACCTTTAACTGAATTAATGATGAATCATTATCAGTTCCACCACAGGCAATTTTTGTGGAAATGAGCACACCTTCAGCACTAAAATTAGATGAACAATTTGATTTGATGTGTACTGTAATGAAAGCTTCTTAATATAAAATAATGATAAAAATGATAATTGGTGAATATAGATAAAAGTAATGTAATGGTTTCCAAGCCCCCATGTTTAAAAAAAAATGTTGCAATAAGTGCCCTCTTGGATGCCCCAATGGAAGATAAAACTACGGTGGGCAGTGGCCCAATGTGGCAATGTGTCCTCATGAGTAGCTTCTTGGAAAATGCCCTCCTGGTAGATTGATAGTTGGTTGAATAAACTGTTTGCTGGTGCACAATACACAATTGTTCACAATATAAAATCGGTGCCCAACAATCAACAGGCAATTTATAAACTAGGATACCTTTATTGTATGGCATTACCACCAGCATCATCTAAACCAACATGCATTAGAATAATCATAATGATCACTTGGGATCCCATCCGGTTCAGGAAAATTTTGCAACAATCAGGCTCACATAGCGCTGACATCTGTGTTTCACAATGACATTCTATAATGGCAATGTCACACTGTATGATGTGCAGAAACAAATGAAATCTCACACCTCTGGCACATTCTGTTTTTCACTTGCTGAGAGATAATTAGATCAAATGACTCGGCCGGATTAATATGATGGATATTATGCGCGGTGAGATGATGAACGGCCGTGTCCTTTGCAGATTCATGGTCAAGGAATAACGCATTGGTTTTGTGACTGTGGTCCTGTTCGGACATGTCTTGTATCCTGATATGTCTACAGTTGCTTTAGATCGGTTTCCGGTCACCAGAATACCTCGTGAATGTCTTCAGAGTGACAAATTGGAAAGTGCAACCGCTGCAGAACCGAAAAGAATACATACTTGGCCGTACAGCTGGCAGTGGCTGTTTAGTACCTTGCCTCGGGTACTGACTTCACAACCTTGTCCCAGTTGTTTGGCATAGACAAATGAACTGTATCCAAATGTGTCTGGGACTATACGCAAACTAAAAAAGTTGACTAGGCAGTCCTTCACTGTGGTCTGGGACACTTTTATTTAGATTTTATCCCCACTTGTGTCTCCTGCTTCAAGAGCTGTTCACAGCAGTTTTCATTTGAGGACATGGTAAAGGTTAGGCAACTAATACACTTGATCAAGGTTAGGGAAAGATCTTGGTTAAAGTACATAAGGTGAACGTTAATTGCAGGTTACAATCTGCCTCGCTGCAGGAGTGACTTCTGCTTTGGCCCTGAACGTTGGCAAAGTGATTACTCTTCATCCTCGGGGGGCACCATGGATCTATATTACGGAAGTCCATCGAATTCTTATGGAGACATTTAAAACCACTAATGTCAACCTCATTGTGTCGCTAGGTCCTGTCTGGACCAAAGTGGTGGACAGACAATAGATTGTGTATAAGAAGTGTACGTAGTCATCGTAACGTCACCCATTGGATTGTGGACTGACGTTTTGAAGCCTTGAGTTGGCATTTTGGCCGTCGCCATCTTGTTTTTTCGTGCAACCAATAGTGACATAAGAGGGTGGAGCTAAGTACAACCGATTGTTGAATAAGACATTACTAGGCAACCAAAAATGTTGTTATAATTAACTTTCATGAACTGAAAACCCACTGTGAAGGGGTTAGAGTTCTACGACGAGAACACGGACAACTTGCAGACCGGACAAAGCCATGGTAGCGACCTATCAATCACGAGGTAGCCAAATCCTAAAGCATCCCCTGCTTTATGGTCTATTTGACTCTAAATGGGACCATAATTTACTAAATTCTATGGTTGGTTCATCTATTGTCATGCTGTATTGAAGAAGACTTGAAACTAGCGATTGAGACCATAAACTCATGTTTACAATGTTTACTGAGGTAATAAATCAAGTGAGAAGTAGGGTCATTTTCTCATAGACTTTTATACAATCAGACTTCTTTTTGCAACCAGAGGAGTTGCCCCCTGCTGGCTATTAGAAAGAATGGAAGTTTAAGTCACTTTCGCATTGGCTTCACTTTTCAGACCCGGAGGTTGCCCACTGGGACCGACTAACAGACTGATTGAGTCTGAAAGGGACAGTACGTAGGATTTGGCGCCATCTAGCGGTGAGGTTGCAGATTGCAACCACCTGAAACTTCTCCTGTGTGTCAAGCGTGTAGTAGAAATGTGGTGACCGATTGCAAAAATGTTAGTTGCCCTCTCTAGAGCCAGTGTTTGGTTTGTCCATTCTGGGCTACTGTAGAAACATGGCAGCCGGCTCCATGAAGAATACCTGCTCTGTATGTAGATGTAAACGCAGGGTCGGCTTAAGGTATAGGCCATATAAGCGGTCGCCTAGGCCACCATCTTCTGCATTGAGGTAACAAATGAACAATTAAAGAAAGAACGAAAGAAATCCACTTGTAACTTGTTGTAGTGAAACTGACTAAACACCTTTTAAGCCAATAATACCAGGGACCAATTGTTTATTTAAATAAAGTTTTTTATGAAAATAAAACATTGTCGTAAAATCATTGTGATGTCTGATGTGTGTTACGGTTTACAGGGTTAGGGTTAGAGTTCTGGGGGGTTGGACCCAAACCCTAAAGCTGCGCCGCCGGCAGCGACAGGGGGGGCTCAAAATCCAAATTTTGCCTAGGGCATAGACAGCCCTGTAAAAATGGCTCACTATAAGGTAATGAAAACACAATGATTCTTATTTTCAGGTGATTATACACCAAAGAAAATTATTATTATTAATGTTATATTCCATTTCTGCCAGTAGATCCCTCTAAATGCTACACATTGGCCCTTTAAATCCGATTTTTAACCTGTTTCCAATATTCAAAATAAACGGATAAATTCCAGGATAAAAAAAGGGAAGATAATAATATTCAAAAGTAATGAGCCCTATGTGCCAAATACAGCTTAAAAATCTGATCCCGATGCATCATCAGTACATTTGGGTCTAATCACGTGTTTATTTGGAGCTGTCAGCGTGTGATTAGATTAGTGGAGACAGATTGTAATGCTAAATTTGACTAGAGACTGATGAAGACATTCATGTTTTTTTTTTTCCACACGGTAGTCACGCTTGGTTCCCTGTAACATCCGTCATTGAAGTCTTCAGTCACACAGCTCCTCGTGGGCAATATCAGCTCCCACTAAAACAGACGTCGGGCAGCAGCGCCTGGCAGCTGATGGTGGAGGTTGGGAGGGGGGCACAGCTGCTTTATGGAACTCTGCCATTTTCTTCACATTTCCCCACGGGCCTCGGTGACAAGCTGACCAGAAAAGAGAGGAGAACAGGACGTATTGATCAGTGGCTAAGAGTAGAACAGAGCCACTCAGAGTATCAAACCCAGAAGGGGAGGACAGAAGAATTGGCACTTCTCCCCAGCGAGTGTGAAGGACTCCAGTGGGGTCTTTTGTCTCCGGTCTGACAGGGCCCCTGGGTGCCTCATTACAGTCGGCCCTGTCTGTCCCTGAAACTGACGCTTTTAGCTCAACTTTTCCACTGGACACTTCTGTCTACAGCTCTTCGACCAAATAAACTGTTGACTCTGAGAGTGAGATATTTGGAGTGTTAAAAAACACTGAGCCACAGCCCTTTGTCTGTCTGTCTGTCTGTCTAATCTGCTTTATATTTCTCCGTGGATTAGGAACAAAGGAAACCACGTACACGTTTGAAAGGTAATCAGGATTTCTGTACTGATTGTAGCGGCGGAGAGAAAAACTCATTTCATTTCATTTTCAAAGCGCCGGCTCCGCGGCACCTTGCTTCGGTAATTGTTACCCTCGGAGAGCTGCCAAGAGGTTTGATGGTGTGCCAGATTAGCTGTGTGTGGTTTGTGTCTCACTCGGGCCCACCTTGTACCCGGCCTCTCGCTCAGGCCTACGCTGGCACTGGCCCCCACCATCTGTCAGAAACCTGGGCTTTCAACCACTCCCCCCTTTCCCTATGTACAAAACACAGCACAGACAAATGGTAACAAGTGAAGACACCAAAATCCTACATAACATAAATACAACGTAATTGTGTGTGCATTTAATTGAGACAGTTTGATGAGATTTGCTAAACAACATGTAGTAATATTCAATTGTCTCGTCTTTTTCTATCAGTATACTTATACTTATAGTTGTAGTAAAAAATAAAACTTAGGTGTAAACTAGTTTTGTACTCAAAGTTTACTATTCTTACACTTAGTAGTTGTAGTATACTTGTAGAATACTTAAAAGTGGGCTTGTTTAGTCCCAAGAAGTATTAAAATAGTATACTTACAAGTATACTACTAGTACATTGATATTAGTATATTAATTACGTAAAGTATACTTGGGAAATATATACTTGAACTTTACTTAAATATACTTCATAAAATAAACTTGAAGTATACTACTTTTCCGTAAGGGGAACCAGACATTCACGAGCTAGCTTCTATTAACACTGTCCTTTTATTATATTAGAAAATCTCAGAATTAAACTGTTGATTCACCCATTTAGAAAAAACAAAACATAAATCTTACATAATAGAAAATGAAAAACCATAAAAAAACATCCAATGGAAACATATCTTACCAGAAACAGCCCCCTTCACTGAACACAGTGATTTCCATTGGGACTATTTCTTTGCTAGTAACAAGAATGGACTGGTTGTGAGCCGCCCTCCCAATGCCAATTACATTTGGTCACCTGGCTGGGTCACGCAACACCGCCTGCCCCTTTTCCATATCCATGGAAGTATCTTTTAAAATCATGTCAACACTGACCCAGCTAGCGGTTGACTGCTGCTGACCCATTTTTACATGGTTGAAAAGCTCAAGGAAAAGAAGTTCAAACCCCAGAAATAGAAGCATCTGAGGTTATTTAGCGTTTTGCGTCATGTCAAGTTAATTTCATTTATACGGCCCGCTATCACAAATCACATATTTGCCTCAAGGGGCTTTACAATCTGCACAGGATACGACACCCTTTATCCTTGTATGACCGTCGCAGTGGATGAGGAAAAACTTAACCAAAAAGAAAAAAAAAACCTTTTAAGAAGGAAGAAATGGAAGAAGCCTCCGAGCAACTGAGGAGGCGATCCCTCAGGATGGACAGACGTGCAATAGATGCTGTGCTCTGGTTTTATCAGAAATTCGAATGTGCTAATTAACCAAAGTGCTCAAAGTATTTAGTGTGTGTGATTAGCTCAGACCTTACAGAGCTCAGACGGATCCAATGAAGGAAGAAAAGACACTAAAATGAGTTATGTTGCTGCTGTAAATCCTAATCTTATACTTTGTGTTCATTTTGTCAGCTATTTCCTAATTAAGTCTTAGTCTTAGTTCTGTGTCAAATGCCCTTGTTAGTGTTTGATTATAATGAGTTTACTCTCTCTAAAGGAAATAGGCTGGTTCATGTGTCATCAATGCGTCATCGGTTACACTGCGCATGTGTTATACCCAGAGGTCTTAATGTTCTGGCTGATCGGAATCCTTAAAAAGATTGCTGAAGCCGGATCGTGATCCGGATCGCCACCAAAATCTAATGGATTGTTCATTGTGCCACACCCCACCCCTCCAAAAACTTTCATTCAAATCGATTGCAGACTTTTGGAGTAATCCTGCTAACAGACAAACCAACAAACCAACAGACCAACGGCAGTGAAAACATAACCGCCTTCCTAGGCCTACCTTCCTTTGGAGGTAATGAGTGAGAAATTATATTTCTGTTTATAATTTGGGCAAACTAAGAGCCGAGGCCTGTACTACGAAGCGAGTTCAACATACCCAGGGTATCTTCTCGTTATCTGGCTTAACTAACCCTAACAAACGAGATCCCGCTAAACGGTCCTTTGACGCTGGTTATCAACTTGGTAAATCAACCCAGGGTTTCTCTATCTGGCTGTGAACACATTCACATGAACAGGGCGGTGTTTGCAGCATCTGACCAATGACAGACATAGACAAGTCTACTGACTTGGCAGAGTGGGATATTTTACAAAGGAAAAGCGAACTATATTAGACAAATACGAAGAAGTTAAACACATAATCAGACTAAAAGTAACACAGTTGAAGCTGCCAAATGCAGGAAGGTCAGCTGGCAAAAGAAAAAACTCCCGATGTGTGAATGCGTAAATTAACTAATTAATTAATTTATTACTTTAACGGAACACTCAAAGGTCAGATATAGTCGTCTAGATATAAATAGTTTTTAGAAGCGTAATGAATGAATGGATTACACTTCATTATGCCCTTTATCAAAGACGGGGCGTGTTTGACTATTTCAGTCTTCTTTCAGCTGCGCCCCCCCTCTTCGGCGGTGTGAAACAGACTCAAACGGACTCAACTTCCTGCGTTTGTCAGTTTAAACAGTGTTGTTTTTAGCCTGGATTATGACTTAAACTTCTTCGTACTTGTGTAATATTATCATATGATATGCACACCGAGCTTTGATTGGTCAGCAGGCGGTGCTTTTAAATGAGTTGATCTCTTATCTGGAACATAACCTGCTCCGGAGCAGGTTAGCTGTTCAGCATAAGTTACCATGGCGATCTACCCCGATAAAACGTGATCCACCTTCGTAGGACATAAAAAACCCAGAGTTAACCCTAGGTTACCTCGCTAACTGCAAATCCTGCTTCGTAGTACAGACCCTTGTTGTATTTGTGCATGAATGACAGTTAGGTTTTGAAATTCAGCTCACATAATCCCAGATGTTTTCATCACTGATCCATGGTCAATGTTAGAGACAAGCAATAATAAAATAATTACTTTTTTGAAAGAGTGTCATAAAGGCATCAGCGGTTAGAAGCCTGTCATTTCTAATCACTCATTGCAGGGGGGTCAACACATGTGACCTTACAAGCTGCAGTTGGCAGACTACGAGCACGCTTGAGAGACAACAGACAGTCTGGACCCAAAGCACTGCAGGGAAGGGCAAATGTGTCAATAATATTCCCCGAAGCACACACACACGCACACACACACACACACACACACACACACACACCCACATCCATAGATACTCAACCTCCTGCCCCCATCTCCTACACTGCACCAACGAGCACCTTTCAAAGGAGCCACACCTGCTTGTCAAAGCCGTGGTTTGAAACCACCTGATCACTGGTGCAGATGGATGGTCATGCACAACCAGTGAGCCTGGGGAGAGAGAGAGAGAGAGTAGCGAGAGGGTAGACAGAGATGAGCGAGAGAGTGTCACTCTGATGTACATGCTGCAGCTCTGCCCCTCAGAGGAACACGTAACACCTCGGGTTTCACAGACAGCGACATCAAACAAGGTCCGGTTGACGCGTAAAGGCTTCATTTGTCATTTTGCACACACTCTTTCAGCCGCCGCAGCTCCCCTAATTATGTGCATCCGAGAGCAGAGTATCATTTATAATTCCTACTTTCATTCCGCTATCTCAAAAGCGTACTCCTTCTTCCTTCGTCTCATTTTCCCCGTGTGGAAGGCAGAGGATGCAAATGGCATGGCTTCCTCCCACTAGAGCCCTTTGAATAAGTTGTTGTGCAACTAATTATAAAGTAGATCAATGCAGGAGAAGGGCACCTGCTGATGTTGCGTAACCTTCCGTGGTTGGGCTGGAAAAGTGTCAACCCAAAATGATCTACAGTAGCATGGATCGAGTACAGTAACTAATAGGGATGGGTGATACCAAACTTTTTTATTCAATACGATACAGACAGTTTTTGTTGCAATTTTACCAATACTGATCATTTCTTAAATCGGTTGTGATTTTTCACTCAAAGGCAAATCATTTGACACATACCTGCCATTAAAGCAGCAGTAGGCAGAAGATTTTTGGCATCATTGAGCAAAAATTCCATAATAACCTCTCAGCATGTTGTAATTCAAGTGTTCTGAGAGAAAACTAGACTTCTGCACCTCCTCATGGCTCTGTTTTCAGGCTTTAAAAAATCTAGCATGTGACGGGAGAATCTGGCCAATCCCAGGTCATTTCAGAGAGAGAGCATTCCTATTGGCTGCTCATTCAACGGAGGCAGCTGTCAATCACTCATGAACTCCTATCAAACGGTCAAACTAGGCAGCGCTGATCAAATGTAAATCAATATTCTGTTAGTGTAATGCCTATTTCTCTCCTCAAATGTTTTCAGAAACATCTTGTAGTGTACTGTTTAGCTGTAAAATGAGAAAGTTTGCTTCGGCTGGTGGGTATTTCCTCAACTGGTCTCAACATGGTGGCGGAGTCATAAACTTTCTCATTACAGTATTAGAATATTGTTTCATATTTGATCAGCGCTACCTAGTTTGACCGCTTGCTCAGAGTTTACGAGTGATTGACAGCTGCTCAGAGACGGCAAGGCTCCAGCTCGGCTCTGATTGGTTGTTTTCCTCCAGTCTGTGAAATCTTGCCGATGCCATTAGGAACACCGGAGGACACGGAAGCACATGACCCCAGTTTTACCGAAATCAGATGAGACTTTGTTAGTGAAACATCTGGTAATATCTTGGTGAGGTTATTGTAATTCTTGTCCCATCTGACCCCGCCCTAGCACTTCGGTACCTTTCTGCAAGCTTGAGATGCATCATCAAATAAATTCAGTCAATTTTACTAATGCAACAGCAAACTGTCTTCTGTAGCAAAATTTGAAGGATGAATTGCATTATGCACAGAGTCAATGGCTACCTTTTGTGAATGTCTGAGTAAATACATCTGAATATTTTGTGCTGGTTGTGAATATGCTAAACTGAATCAATTAGTGTTGTATTTAATGTGCAACAGAAACACATTTCCTGAGCTGAAGATTTTTTTTTTTTGCTATTATTTGTTCATTAGCCAGATATGAGCAGCAGTCTTTTGTCTTTGTTTTCTATTTTATGGACCGTCTATCGACTCTTACTTGTTTTCTTTGGCATTTGAAGGATATTGACGCCCTCTGTTTGCTCATGGGGGCTGAAAGCAACAACAGATTCAAGCATTCCCCTTCATTGTTTTGCCATCATGTTGTGTATGCATGTGTGAGAGTGAGAGGAAGGAAAAAAGGAAAGGCACACTCACGCTCGCATAGTGCAGTGTGGTATTTGCTTTCTCCTCTTTTAACAGCAGCCCATAAAAAGTTTACTGAGAGCCCTTCCTTCTGCTTTCATCAGCATATCACTTTGAGCTCCTATTATGCAAATGAAATCACAGCTCTATAAACCATATGTAAATGGAAAAACACAAGCATGTCCAGACGAAATTACAGTCATAAATTTGATCAACAGCGCTCTAATAATCAGAACGGTGAGCGAAGCTTTCCTGTTCCGTACTGTATGGTGAGATCCTTTCCATTCATCAGCGAGACGCGCCAGCCGAGACGTGTCAAATTGCCAAAATTTGAGTGCTGATTGTCAGGATATTTGCTCGCAGCTTCAATAATTGTGTGCCGCATTTCCAAACATCTTTTTAGAGCACTCAAAGTACTCTTAAAATACACTCCTGGCAGAGAAAAAGGCAGACGGCTCGCGTCCGTCAAGTCAATCGACCACGCATGATTGAATTCTTTAGCAATGCCATTTAATCTAAAATGCATCTATGCAAAACCATCTCCGATGTAACTATGATGTATTGATAAGCTGGATGCAAAAATCCACCTCGAATCAGCACATAAAATATTCATAATTGAGAGCGAGAGAGAGTGAGATGGCGAGCCAGATTTAAAGGCCATGTGGACCGAATGGATCCCATAAGCTTTCGGATGTCCAACAACATTAATAATAAATATCGCCACAAGCAGCCATTAGTGCGAATGGTTCGACAGCGAGGAGATAAAACTGATTCATCATTTTGGATAAGTGCTAAGTCTCTAGAAACTCCGGCAACTGCAGCTGAAATGTTGTCTAACAAATTTACATTTGAAAAATTGCCAATTTTGGTGAAGCTACTGAGTGCAACCAAAATCGTGCACACTTTTAAGCCCATCTCAACAATATTAACTTTGATACAGCATCACTGAATTATGCATACCTTCTTGTTAGCACGTCTTTGCTTTAACCTTTTTTTTTTTCAGTGTCATAGTTAGACAGTGGGATGTTTTGAAATCCAGTGGTACAAAGATGATGTAACCAATTGAAATAACAATAAAACATGATTAAAAGATACAGTAGCTCACATGCTCATTACATGCTAAAAACAAAAATGTTGGTTGGACAAGAGATAGCTATAAACAACTTTGTGATTATACAGTAGATCTTTGCCACTAGTGGTGCAAAAAAACATCAATTGTTATCTGAGTTAGCATGGTCACATGCAAATGTTAAGAATTTTAGCATGTTGGCTAAATATAACCTGCCGACATATTTAATTTGTCTCAATAAACCGACATTCATTTAATTTATTTGGGCACTTGGGGCAGCACAACAAGCTAACAAAACAATGGGGTCATTCCTATATTCAGGGTCCCATGTTCCCCAGATTTATATGGCACATAATGGGAAATGACAAAGGGTCCTATGTTCCAAGGGTCCTATGTTCCCAGGACCCCTTGGCATCACTTAACATAACAAAACAGGTTAGGTTTAGGAAAATATTGTGGTTTGGTTTAAAATAAGAATGTTTTTGACAACCTGGGAATGAGACCCAGGGAACATAGGACACTGGGAACATAGGACCTTGGAATCATAGGGCCCTGAGACAATAGGAAACTGGGAACATAGGACCCTGGGAACATAGGACACTGGGAACATTGGACACTGGGAACATAAGGCTCTGGGAACATAGGACACTGGGAACATAGATACACTCCCAAAAACAATGACATATTATCACCTTATAAAGCTGCTACAGCAAACATGTTAGCAAGCAGTTATTCACACATCCAGCAGGTGTACGGAGCAACATTAGCATTCATTTGGAGTCATGTTTCTGGCCACCTGGCAAATGAAAGTCCAACATTCACTCTCTTTTTAGCTCAGTTTTTGGTCTCCACCAACTCCCAAATGACATATTTGTCTCTTTAACAGCTGAATGCACCACTATGGTTACTAGCTAGTGGCTGACTTTGCTGAATTAGCTTGAAAGACACTAAAACATCTGCAAAGGGAGCAGAGGAGTCGGGTCATAATGCTCTATACAGCCACCCCAAAATTCCCATTATACCTATCGATTTCATCCATATAGACATACTGATTGGAGAACTCACAGTATTTTAGTGAGTGACAATGAAACATTAAAACTTTTACAAAACAATGACAGTTCAGCCTAAATCTCGTGTTTAGAATCATCGAATGCGAGACGTTTTAAAAGCTCTTGAATGATTAAAGGGAGTTTTCTAGTGTAACATCTTCAAACACACTCCCTCTGAGTCTCAGGGCCCTACTTAGAAAAGCTCCACCATCTGTAGGTTTATGTGATGGACTTACAACAGTAAGCAGGTCTCCATTAGGGTAAAGATCTGCAAAATAATGAGCTGTCAGACCATTAACACCATTGTGTGAAGGCTTGACGATAAAACGCTGCATTTGTCTGCATTTACACCGTGAGTACTATTTACAAACCAGAGGAGCGGAGTGTTCTCACACAAGGCAGAGGACAGCCAGAAAATTATCAACTGGTGCCCAGGCTTTCTGTTTGGCTCCTGCTGTGTTGATGGGCTCTGGTCCATATCCAGCGGACGACCTGCCCAGCACGACACTGGTTACTTTAGCTTTTACACAGACTGTAACCCTATCGCCTTTAATGGCTGCTTCTCAAGTGACGGACTGCTGTGTTTGTGTGTTGTCAAAACAAAGCTCTGTCTTTCTATCTGTTGTCGCTAATAATCCATTTAATAAATGCCCCCTAATTATATTATAATCATAGACTGTATATGAGAAGAAGTGGACCTAGTCACCCTGACATCACCCATTGGTTTGTGAACTGTCATTTTGAAGCCTTGATATCAGCATTTTGGTCGTCGCCATCTTGTTTTTTTGCAACCAGAAGTGACACAAGAGGGTGGAGCTAAGAACAACCAAATGCTGAATAAGACCTTTTAAGGGTGATCAAAAAAGGTTATAATTAACTTTCATGAACTGAAAACACACTGTGAAAGAATTAAAGTTGTAAGGCAAAACACGGACAACTCCCAGACTGGAAAAAGCCATGGTAGCGACCTGTCAATCACAATGTAGCCACGTCCTAAAGCATCCCCTGCTTTATGGTCTATTTGACTCAAAATGGGACCATAATTTACTAAATGAACATCATGCTGTATTGAAGAAGACTTGAAACTAGCGATTGAGACCATAAACTCATATTTACAATGTTTAGTGAGGTAATAAATTAAGTGAGAAGCAGAGTCTTAGCTCCACCCTCTCGTGTCACTTCTGGTCACAATAAACGAGATGGCGACGGCAAAAAATGCCAAACTCTAGGCTTCATAATGGCAGTTCACAACCCAATGGGTGAGGTCACGGTGACTACGTCCACTTCTTATATACAGTATATGTTCTCTGCTCAGGTAGACATTACTCCTCTATATCTTTAATAGTTGTTTGCTGCCATATTAATGCCCTGGATATTGAATTTAGCACCTTTAGGGATAAATTAAGGGCATTCTAAGGGATTGTTGTTTCCCAGTGAGCTTTACTGTTTACTTGCAGGAAACTTGTATTTTAAAAATCATTTTTTAAAAAGTAAATGCGGAAACAAAAAAGTACCTATATTGTGCATTGGAGAGCAATCTGGGGGATTGTAACCTACATGCAGACAGCTATTCAGCTGTTTAATAGCTCCTGTCTTTGTCCCTGGTGTGGTTTAGAAGCTCATTCACTCAAGACAAAACTGTGATGGGGGTGAGTTGTGAGAACTGATGTTACCCATGGGCTGCCTATATTGCTGTTATGATATATAATAAGATTTTACATATGACTGTGTTCATAAAGCACTGCAGCAATTGATGGATACATCAAGCTCCCTTTAGTTTCATAAAAAGACAATCCCCTGTCTGTCATCACGGCTCCGAGCGCCAGTGGGCAGGTCTGAACCTTTGAACCTGGCACGTTAATGGGTTTCTGTCCGTAACGGGAGTCTGACCTGGTTGCGCCGAGGCAGCGGGAACACGCTCGCAGACTGTTACCTTCAAGTGAGAGCATTCACACACTTGGCACAGAGGCGAGCTCTCCATGCCTTGCCTTTGCTTTCAGGAATTACATACAACATGCACGTAGTATAGCGCCTTCTACAACCTGCATACAAATTCTGCTTACACATGAGCTTAAACACACAGATGAGAATTGAAACACGGGCGGACACACAACTGCCCACCAGCCCGTCTATCGCACACACACATCTCAGGCTCTGTCTAGCCTGAGGGCTGATCAAAACCACCATATAAAAGCTGTCTTGGTTCCCAGAACATCTCTCTCTCTCTCTCTCTCTCTCTCTCTCTCTCTCTCTCTCTCTCTCTTTCTCTCTCTCTCTCTCCCCCGAGGCTCCTGAACCATCCTGCCCTGCCATCCTCCACATCTGAGGCAACCCAGAGATGAAACAGTAATTACTCACATATTGGGGTTACATGTCACATATCAAACAATATGGATTTGGCCAGTTGGGTGTGATCAGATATTGGCAACGTAATAAAGCACTCCTCTCTGCATCGAGTTGCTCAGCTCAGAAACGCTTCCCAAATACGACCCTGTTACAATAGTGAAAATATTCCAGTTTTTTAAGGTTTAATCATATTTCATCAAGCTATGTTTCTTTTACATTTCATGCTTTGTACATTTCCTGTAATCCCGCTACCCAGCGAGGACTCCATGCCCATTTTCTTTTCATCACAGGGAGGTCTCATCTCATCTTTTGCAAATCCACTCGCTATTTGAAGGAAGTACATTTTATCATACATCCAGTAATGGAACTAAAAGCACAGAGGCCCAGTCCAAGGTTATTTGGCTACCATCGCCATGCAATTTCAGTTACATCATAGTCTGTACACAGAGGACAATTTTCTCCTTTTTTTTTCGGATGGGAAGGACACGCCAAAAAATGTCAGCCCATGTACACCTTAGACATAAACACACATTTCATTTTGAGTGAACATGGAAATCTAATTAGAAATCTATTGCTCCTGACTATTATCTTTCATCAAACAGACTGTTTACTCAGCAGGCAGTACATGTCAACACCCATTTAGCATACTGTATGTTCTCAAGCAACACGTTCTCCAACCAACTTGCTTGTGCTTGATGCTTTATCAGATCATTTGGCATCACATTACGTCTGTAAACATCTGGTTCAAAGTATAATATGCAAGAATTTCCTAAAAAACAATGTATACCCTGATACAAAAATAATCCCTCTCAATCATCACTTATGACCCTCTAGAAGTGGGTGGTGGTGTCTGTCTCTGAGAGACCCTGCCCTAAGCCCGTGGGCCCTATCCCCAGACAATAACAGTGCCATTCAGGTTGTCAAATGCCGCTTTGTTACGCCCCTCGGCGTCTGATACCGAGACACAAGCATTATACATTGATGAGCACAAGTCCCCCTTTCGCTCCGTCAGATACAAAGCGTAACCACCATTAAATAATTTGAAAATTATATTTTATTTCTCTGATTCACTGCTTTGTTCTCACTAACGCCGCTCACTCTCTTCATTCACTCTATGGCTCGCTTGACCATCGATGCTCTCTCTCTCTCTCTCTCCCTCTTTTGCTCGTTGAGTCCAGGAGGAGGGGCCAACTTTGAATGCTGTGTGTTTACAAACAGCAACGGCAACAGTTACATATTATACCTTTTAATGTTGTGAATTCAAACAAAAACACTTAGGTTTAAGCAATAAAGCCACTTAGTTTGGTTCAGGAAACAACATCATGGTTTGGCTAAAAATTACGACGTCTGTGAAGTGAAAGTGAAACTTTACGCACAGGACACAAACAGCGGTCTCCTGGATGAGAGCCCTGCGTTTGTTATTGTATTCTCATACAAAAGTTTGTATGATATCTTACAAAAAAGTTATTCTTCCTTTTTCGTTCCAATGTCCAGCAACATGTGTCAATTTCCGCTCGTTACATACATACAGTCTTTTCAAAATAAACTTCCGTCATCACAGGACACAATTTAGGGTTATGTTAATTACACACAAATTGATTTTGTTTGATATACACAAATTACAATACATTACTTTCAGTAGGTATAGCTGCGAACAGTGACCCGTCTGGTTGCGGGAGTTCCGGTGTAGCCAGCGGATATCTGGGCCGAGACTTCCTTCTCCGTGCACTGCTCATTATTTACAGTCCGATTAGCAACTTGAGATGCGAGACTGGAGTTGAAGTTGAGAGACGAGGTGTACAACCAGATTGTTTCACAAGTAGCCAGTTTACAAGCTAATTTTAAACCGATAAAAAGCGAAATCATCGTCAGATGACAGCCGGTGGGTTCCCAGATTGCATTTCGGCCAATGTGTTCCGTCTACTTCGCTCTCCACACGGACTGGATTCAACCAAAGCCTGCTCAAACGTGATTGGTCAATACTACTCGGACTACAAACGGAAACCAGAATGCTTCCCGTTGCCTACAGACTCTACATGTGAATGCAGAATCTGTTTATAGAGATTACTTGCAGCTCAGCTAATAAGACTGCTCTTGAATCAATGCATTGCAAACAATTACAATCATTAACATCAAACTCGTTTAGCTAACATCATCCCTCTCCTCTCCCCTTTTTTTAAAAAATTCACATGATAAACTATGCGCATGTTTGCACATGGCATAGGAAAAGAGAGAAACGTGCACAAACACACAAATGTGCCTATTGATCGTGTGCAAATGCATTATGCATGAACACATGGCTTCACCAGGTGTACAGTACATACCAAAGTCTATTAAAAAAAGGATTCGATTTATGTTGGGAGTTAGTTCTTGCTGAAAAATCTCAACCTCTTGTAGACCTCCCGCATAATGTCCAGTCAAAATAACCTCAGGTAAAATTATACGAACTGACAGCCTTGAAATTGTTGGCAAAGTTCTGCATGTATTGCCTCTCAAACTGAACGCTTGTGAACCATCTGTTCAAATTGCACTTGAAAGCAGCATTCGCCCCCGACTGAGATCAGACCAAATCCAAACTTTACTCTACGTACGATCTCTCACTGAAATGTTTGAGCATGTTAACACCAGAAATGATGTATCATGCGTCAGACATTTTTGGTGTGCTCTGGTGCAGTTGGCACAGTTCATCATGTTAACAATTACTTTGTGTAGATGGAACCTCTTCACAAAATCAGCAATTTATAAACAGTTTTTTTTCATCAATCCTTCATGGCCACATTTACACAGTGAGATTAGTGTTGAGAGATGTTGCTGTAGTTTTAAATTTGCACCTAAAACCTACAGCAAATATACATACTTTAAATTGTTTTTGCAAATTATCACATGGTGCAAAGCACCAAAAAAACAATATGTTAAAGGGCTATTGTGTAGGATTTGGGGGGATCTATTAGCAGAAATGGTATATAATATTCATATGTTTTCATCAGTGTATAGTCACCTGAAACTAAGAATTGTTATGTTTTCATTAGCTTAGAATGAGGCCTTCATATCTACATAGAGAGCAGGTCCTCTTCACGTATCCCGCCATGTTCCTTCGGTAGCCGAGAACGGACAAACCAATCACTGTCTCTAGCCAGAGCCTTTTGCATTTTTACGTTACCTGAAGGCCACCGTAGTTCTCTGACACGTTTGTGAAACTGCGGTAACGTGAGCCTCAGAGTGCAAAACCGTGGTACTGCCAGGCGCCGTCCAACTTACGACTTCCGTTGCTCCTAGTGTTATTATGGTGAGGATTACCTCTGAGCAAAGTAAACGACGTTGCCAACTTTTTCTCACGTTACCGTAGTCAAAGATACTCTACAACAAAGATCACGTATTTCAAGCTCCGCAAATTATTTTAAATGGTATACACTTCCTGTCTCCTAATATATGTGGCTTGTGAAAAATGGGTCCAGTATTTACTTTGGTGACTATGGGGCGAAAGATTCAGTCATAATCTTGGTTCACGTTCACTTCTCCCATTGAAGTTAATAGACTCAGGACCTGCCGCTAAAGAGGCGGGACGGTGGCGAAACCCACGTGACACAGATACAGGAAACTGACTCTCAGTGTACTGTCTCCTTTCTGAGCTGTCTCTGCCGCAGTCTTGGAAAGGGAGGAGTGAGCAGAAGGGTACTCAGTTGGTTGCAATCTGCAACCACACCACTAGATGCCGCCAAATCCTACACACTGGCCCTTTAAAGAAACTAACAATATTGTAATAGGATTAGCTATCTAAAGGTCTAAAAATGTGCAAGACCCCAGATGATCTAAACTCAGAACAGTGGCAAGGACATTTGCAAATAATCAACTGGTTTGTTGCGTTGAGCCTGTTGAGAGGTGAATTTCTAAAGGCTGTAATGTCACTGAACCCATCTGGAATGAGGTCAGAGTGCAGACACTTTCCAACTCAGGCCTCAGTGTGATCATGAGTTTGGAAGAGAAAACCAACAGTTGTTCTTTTGTCTCCCCCTGTGCCCTTGATTTTACTTTGTGCAGCAAACAATGCACTTCAAACCATTTTAAAAAATCGACTGTCTTCGAGCTAACTGTCTCCTGGCTCACACCTACGTATTTATGTAACGTACACACACTGAGAGTGGTATCGATCTTCTCATCTAACTCTCAGTAAGAAGGAAAAATAAGCATATTTCCCAAAATGTCAGACTATTTCTTTAGCATACACAGAAATATGCACACAAATTCCTCCCACTCGTGAGTGACGAAATAGTGTCAAAAAATACATAAATGGGCTGTTTACTCGCATTTTTTGGAATCGTTTTTCCCCCACATCCAGCTGCATTTGACAGTAAGTGTGCTGTATGGACAGGGGTAAAAATAGCACCACTTTCAGCTGAAATCTTAATGGTCAGACCTGTAGCTAAAACTGAAAACAGATGCCTAAATGTGTTCCTCTCGCTGCTCCTTTTAACATCAGCTCCTGACAGCGTGCTCTTAGAGATAATCATAGTCCGCGATCAGATGGTGAGGCGTTTATGTTCCGCCGCGCTGTTTGGAGTAAAAATTGAGGAAGTCTTGAAGAGGCAGCGACAAACGGTGAAGGAGCCCCTGCTGGGGAAAACAGAATGAGATTAGTGTTTTCTAATGAATGTATTACCAAACCAGCAAATTAGAATAATGTCACTTTCAAATTCAAATCATGTTGTTTTTCTTTGTTTTTTTTCCACTCTAAAATCTCTTTTTGATGATTCCTCATCACAAATTCTTGGGGTTATAAAGTCATAAGATTAAATCAAAACTTTGGAATCCATTAATTGGTTTTCTCCACATGAGCCCCCACGATCACTACCCCACCCTTTCAATTTGCTTTGTTCTACTGAAGTGCTTGCCTTTGCAAAATTGCAGTTTTTACTTAACACAACGCTTAATTGCAGGCACATGCTTGAGTGGTCACGGTGCCCATCAGAGGCAAAAACGAGCCACAACAGCGCAGCGTAGATTATTCTGGAATCAGCATCCGCGGTGCCAGGCTCCCACTCTAAGCCCCCTGGTTGCAAACCAGAGCCGAGTCCATCTCTTGGGCACCGGCACCAGATGGCAGCGCCAGTAACAGAGCTGGGAGGAAAAAAATGGCGAATAGGAATGAGGAATAGAGAGAGAGAGGAAATGAGGAAAAAAAAAAAGTCAGATTGGAAAAAAAGAGAGGATGGAAAGCGCTTGGGTTCGGTCTGATCATTAGATTTCTAAACTCAGACGGATTTGCATAGCCTAGGGTTGGCTGTGGCCCACTTTCCCCTCGCTGTCTTTCTGAAAGACTGCCAGTGCATTCCATTATTTGTGTCAAGGCGGGTTCTGTGATGAAGAAAATAACAGTGCTGGCACATAGTCAGAGTTTACGGTCTCTCCCCTCCCCTCGCCTTCCCCTCCTGGTGCTCACTGTGGCTGGCTGATTCCTGAATGCAACCCAGATATCTGCTGAGGAGGGAGGGAGGGCCGGCACCAAGCAGGGAGAGAGGCCGAAAACGAGAAATGCAGCGGGTGAAAGAAAGTGTAAGCGAGATGAAGAGAGGGAATGTGTTCGAGAATGAAAGAGATAGAGAGATCAGTGAAGGACACACACTTTCTACAGGCAGAGCTCGAGGCCTGGCTCACTCTGAAGACTGAGGAAACCAGCTGGAGACCAGCTCCCACTGTTTAGATGGCTGTGAGACATTACCTTGTTATGTAGCTTCTGTGCTAACCGAATGGCAAGGACACACAGACATACGGATGATGCTGGCTGAGGAGGAAGGACGAACTGCAGAGAGATGTTGAAGTTCCACACAGCAATGACTTAAACAGATTTCATTTTATTTTCCAAACTAGCAGTGTACTTTTTATTCAAAATAACACGGGTGGTGGACTAGGAGAATATATATACACGAGTACACTTATTCAAAGAAGTATACTTTATGGCATGAAGCACACTTTAAGTACAACAACAATACTATGAATGCAATCTAGTACTTGCAAGTTCATGTTATGTGTTGTATAAATATACTTTAGGTACAAAATGACACTTAACTGTAAAGTCCACCCAATGTATACTTTGAAGTACCTTTTTAATAAACTGGAAAAAAAAAGTTTGGAAACTTGTGTTTGGTGGATTATTTCTCTTTTGTTACAATGCTAATTGGCATTGTATTTTACATCGTTGGAAAGCCTGTTTATTTACCTTCACAATGATGTCCAACTTGTAAGAGTCATGCATTTGTGGGATGAGCAGCACAGCTGATTATGTGGGTAGCGCCCAAGAAAAATTTGCCAAAATGCTCTGCCAATGGTAAACAGTGTATTCTCCTGTTGGTATTGACTCTTGTTTTGAGTTCTTTTGATGGATTGGATGATTGAACTCTTTATCAGTAACAAGGAACAAACAAGACATATTGGCTATTTTACACTTTATTCATTTAATACACCATCAGGAGCCTCAGTAGCAGTGGAAGATCCATCCACAGCCACAACAGCCTGGCACCTCCTCCTCATGCTGGTCACCACAAATCTGGGATGGCGTTCCATTCCTCAACCAGGATTCGTTGCAGGTCAGCCAGCGTGGTTGTGTTGGTCACTCTAACACGTACAGCACGCATTGGGTTGAGGTGTGGACTCTTGGCAGGCCGTTCCATTCTCTCTACTCCCACATTGTGGAGGTAGTCTGTGATAACCCTGGCTCTGTGGGGGCGAGCGTTGTCATCTTGGAGGATGAAGTTAGGTCCCAAATTGTGGAGATATGGGATCGCCACTGGCTGCAGAATCTCATCCCGATATCTCACTGCATTGAGATGGCCTTCAATGATGACAAACCTTGTTTTGCCAGTGAGGGAGATGCCGCCCCACACCATGACACTGCCCTCACCAAAAGCTGTTACTCCATCGGTGCAACAATCAGCATAGCGTTCTCCACGTCATCTCCATACTTTGACCCTGCCATCCAACTTTTGCAGACAGAACCTGGACTCATCACTGATCATGACATTGTCTGTGTTGGCGACACCAGCACAAATGGGCCTGACGGTGAAGGGCAGTCATTGCAGGCTTCTTGGTAGCCTTTTGAGAATACACTTTTTACCATTGGCATTACCATTGGGGAAATTTTTCTTGGGCGCTACCCACATAATCAGCTGTGCTGCTCATCCCACAAATGCATGACCCTTACAAGTTGGACATCATTGTGAAGGTAAATAAACAGGCTTTCCAACGATGTAAAATACAATGCCAATTAGCATTGTAACAACAGAGAAATAATCGACCAAACACAAGTTTCCAAACTATACATACTAAAAAGTGTACCAATTTAGTCTGAACAAATATTGAACTAGTCCGCCTTCAAGTATACCAGTGTCCAGCGTTGCATACTGTAATATTTCACTGGAAATAATATGCAATTTGCGTACTATTGGTTTCATGCTAAGGTTTCGGACAACTAAAAAATCTCACATACTGTTTTGGCGTACTAGATAGCATGATAGTATGGAATTTTGGATGCAACCTTGGGGTTTATAAATTTTTTTCTAAGGGTATACATATGTGTGTGTTTATGTACGGCATTTACACACAACTGACATGTCTGATGTCAGGTTTTTGTTCTCATGCCCATCATTTTAATATGTATGATGTCTTCTTATTTACAAAAGCCCCTCCTCAGCAGCGTCTCTAATACTCCGCGGCTGTATTCCTCACAGGAAGCTCATGCGGCATGAGGCTATTGTTATTCATGGCCAAGGTGTTTTCACTGTCTCTGCATATTTTTAGGGATTTGAATAACCATTCCCCTGTGGCTCCGAATCTGCTGACCTAATGAGCCAGCCTGACTGATTGACACAGGAGACCATCACAGGAGCCATTCATCATCTCCTGTGAATAAACGTTGGATATTTCATCCTCCCAATGTATGCTTGATAATGGATCATTTTAATCCCCTTTAAAAAAGGAAAAAAAATCCTATACAGCTGCCAACATGTGCCTGACAATGCCTGATCACAGCCCCTCGTCTTCAATCCACATGAGAAGGGTGTGGAGGCTGCCAAGAATTTCAAAAATAAGAAATGATGATTGCTTTTTAGGTTCACAAAAGAGCTCATTCTACTATAAAATTGCTGGTGGCAATACAAATTGAAGTAGGAAAAATGTTTTCTCTTTCAAAAAAAAAGTGACTTCAGTTGACAAGTTTGAGAAGGCGTCTTTAGGAGAGCGATGAAATGCAGCACATGAATGACAATGTTGGGAGTGAAACGCACTGGATGCTTTTTTAATTGTTTTCGTCAATTTTGTATTCAGAGGCGCACATCAAGCTGTCACTTAACAAGGATCTTGTTGGAAATCGCTGCCGTTCTGGCTTTTCCTCTAAGAGGTTGGATAGACCCAGACTTCCTAAATCTGGCATTATCCTGTCAAAAAAGAAGATTAGTGGATAATGTGCATAAGCCTTGGCCTGTTTTCTTTCAACGTTTTTGCCAATGTTAAATGCAAAACAAACCTAGAATTAATTATTGGAAAATGGGTCTATCAAAGGTGAGAGGAAAATAGCACCACAGGCCATTAAACAAATTTGACCATACTGAAGTACCTTTTTATGGTTCAAGGGTGAGTACAAGGTCAACTGAGCCTGTTCCGTGCATAAAACGACTCAAATGGAGGAATCTGTCCTTCAATCTCTCAAAGTACTGTAATTTAACTAATACTTGACCAGAGATGAGTGGCTTTACATTGTCTAGACAATTTGTAAAGTAGAAATATGTTAGAAGGTCATGATTTATGGATGTTTCGTTGTTGTTTAAAGGAATGGTTCAACATTTTGGGGAAACACATCTATTCATTTTCTTGCAGAGAGTTAGATGAGAAGATCAATACCACATATCTCATATCTCTGTATTAAATATGAAGCTGCAGCCAGCAGGTGGTTAGCTTAGCTTAGCATAAAGACTGTAAACAGGGGGAAACAGCTGGTTTGATTAAAAATAAAATCTGCCAACCATTGTGAGAGATAACATGTTAATTACTGAGATTTAAAGGTGCTAGTATGCAGATTTTGTTACCTTTGAACAAGGTAACAGTCTTAATGCTAAGCTAAGCTAAATGGCTGCTTATTGTAGCCAAAGAGTATAGAAGCAAAGAGGCAAAATCCTAGTACTTTTTGGACAAAAGCCGCTAGATGGTGTTGCAGTAGCGCTTTTGCCATTTTGGACTGAAAACGCCAATGAGTTCATTGCCATGGATGTATAAGGAGATGTCTGTAAATCAGAGGATCATTTTTTTTTTTAGGTAAATCAACTTCCCAGTACGAACACTTAAATAGCTCTCATTTAAATCAATATGTCCTAAAAGTTGTAAAATTCACAATCCAGAGTTATTTTCCTCGGCATAATAAACGTGCATCAAACCCACGGGACCGCACCACCCTGCACGCTCATATGACATATCCAGCTCTGCCAGCTTCCTGCTAGCTGTATGCGGCTGTAATAATGGATATATTGTCTCTAATTCATCACTTTAATTATCTTATAATACACACATGGGCTGTATGCTGTAAGCCTGTACCGTGGTGGATGTATTAACGTCTCTGTTCCCAAACAACCGGCTATTGGCCAGTAGCTAGTGGTGCTAGTAGCATGACATAAACAGAATTTAATGGATTTGTAGGCTATTTACTAACACCCAAGACAAACACACAGGGCACATTTTCTTATATATCCATGGTCTGTGGTCTTTTGGAAATCGATTTTGGAGGTCCTTGACTTTAAAACGTTTGAGATTGCTCTCAAAATCTGTGTGCTGGATTTTTCTAACTTTCATTTATGTCCATCGCTCACTTTATGCTCCTCTGGGAAGCGGCAAGGCAAAATAGTTTGATAAATAAATAAGTAAGTAAGTAAACACTTGACTTTCATTTCTTGGCAATATACAGTATGTTCTTTACCACAGCTTTGCATTTAACATACGGGCACAAGAGTGGTATCGGCCTTCTCATCTAACTCTTGGCAAGAAGACGAATAAGCTTATTTCCCAAAAAGTCAAATGTGTCCGTGTTTAACTGTATGTTCTGTGTACCCACCATTTTGTTGTATCCAAGCAAAAATATGCAGAGCATGTAATTTTTCAGCAGGCATTTCAGAGGGAAGTGGATGCATATTTTGAGTCCGGCAATCAGCTGTAAAAGGGCCCGAGTTGATTGGTGTACTGTGGTTCTGATTTTGCTTAAATGTTTGGTGCGGAGGCTGGA
Organism: Sebastiscus albofasciatus; assembly: GCA_916701655.1. Lineage (NCBI taxonomy): Eukaryota > Metazoa > Chordata > Actinopteri > Perciformes > Sebastidae > Sebastiscus > Sebastiscus albofasciatus. The sequence goes on from CAKAOI010051104.1 coordinate 44,484, forward strand.
GATTGCAGAAATTACATATAATAGTTGTTTGATGAAGAGGGCATCAATAGTCCTCTTCACTTCCCTCCTTAACACTAGCATTCCCCATTGTATTTATACAGTGGCCTAATGCTGGCTCTTATAGACGAGTGTCTGTCATTTGTCAGAAGGAAAATTGTGGTTTAAGGAACACCAGTTACATTGAGCTATGGCCTGTTTACTGTGTCTATTTAGTATTTGTATGGCGGTTTCCTTAAACATTTATGCACGCCGTCGGTAGACCCCATCTAAATGCTGAGGGTGAGTTGAGCAAAGAGTTACTTTAGAAACTGCTTAGGCTGGAAAACGTACAGTAGGCTTGCCCTTTATATTGTTGGCAGTTCAATCCTAAAATCCCTTAGGGAGGCACACACCCATTTAAAGGCCGTTAAATGATGATTGATGAGGCATCCTCACAATGAGCGCGCCCCCTCTTCCACTGCGTTGGAAACAATCTGTTATCCCCAAAACACCAAAAGCTAGGCCACTTTGTTGTATTAGGCCCCCCTAATTTTCTTGCATGGAGAGAATGGGAGCCATTAGGCGTTTAAGTGACAGCAGAGAGCTTCGGAGGGCAAGTTGTCCAGAGATGGAGAGTCCTCATTCTAACTGGAGGTCATAGGGCTGCTCGTTTGTTGTACCCCTCAGGGGGGCTCACAGAGCACACTCACATGCTCCCTGTTAAAGATAGCTCTGGAGAACATATGGTCAGTAGGAAATATCAGGGGGGAAAGAAAATAGCAATTGAACAAGTAGGGTCATGTTGTTTACTTTTCAGTTCACTGAGTCCATTACGGAAAAGTGTGTGCAGAAATATTAGAAACCATTAGTCAGGACGACTGCTGTTTTGTCTCGTATTTTTTAGTTGTAGGCCATTCTGTGCATAATTGTAGTATGTGCATGTAACTTTGCATCGTATACAATACAAGGTTTGATTTTCATATCCAAACAGTTTGTAATCAGAAGAATTTCTGTTTCTTTTGGAGTTTTTTTGTCATTGGAGCCCATTACAATTAGAATTTACCAACATGTACAGCCGCTTGTCCCTCTTCATTGTCCATATGTCACTGACAATCCCCCCCCCGAGAAAATTGTTTCAATGAGGACAAGGTGCAAAGCGATTGCAGTATTGATCTTGTAGAGATCATGTGTTGCCTATTATGCACTATTTCTGTTCATGTTACATACCTTTCACCTATTACTAGAATGAAGAATTCAGACACAGATAATGTCTTTGACTCTGCTGTGCTGTCAAATTGTTAACATAGTTCCATCCATCATCTGCAACCACTTATCCCTTTAGGGGTCGCGGGGGCGAGCCGATCCTAGCTGACATTGGGCGAAGGCCGGGTACACCCTGGACAGGTCGCCAGCCTATTACAGGGCTGACACGTAGAGACAGACAACAATTCAAACTCACATTCACACCAATTTAGAGTCAACAATTAATCTAACCTGCATGTCTTCTCGTACCCGGAGAAAACCCATGCTAACATGGGGAGAACATGCAAACTCCACACAGAAGGGCCCGTTTATATAGTTCAAAAAGCTAATGGCTAAATGGTTAAATGTAATTAAAACAGCTATTGCCTTTCATTTTCTTATACTATCAAAAAAATGTTTAAACAGTTAATGTATTTAATTCTCCTTTGCGAATTATCAAATAAAACTGTGTTTGTCTAAATTGTTAAAACAACCAATGTCTTTAGTTCTCTCATGCTAACTAATAGTTAAACCAGTTAAAAACAGCTAATGTCTTTATTGTTAATAACATAAAAAGAATAGTTAAAATTGCTCATGTTTTTCATTGAGTTATGCTAACTATAAATCATTTTAAAACAACTAATGCAAAAAAAAAATTAAAATAGATAAAACCACTAATATTTTTATTTGTCTTATGCTAACTAATAGTTAAAGGGACAGTGTGTAGGATTTAGTGTCATCTCGCGGTGAAATTGCAGATTGCAACCAACTGAATACCTCTCCGTTCACCCCTCCCTTTCCAAGTGTGTCGGAGAACTAGAGTCTGGAGTCTTCAGGTTATGTAAAAACACAAAAGGCTCTCACTAAAGCCAGTGTTTGGTTTTTCTGTTCTGGGCTACTGTAGAAACATGGCGGAACAACATGGTGGACTCTGTGAAGAGGACGCGCTCCCTATGTAGATATAAAAGACTCATTCTAAGATAACGAAAACACAACAGTACATACCAGACCTTTAAAACAGTAAAAACAGCTAATGTCTAAATTGTTAAAAAAAAAAAAAAAAAATGTTAAAATGACTCATGTTTTTCTTTGACTTATGGCTATCAGACCATTTAAATAAAACCAATTAAAACAGCTAATGTCTAAATTGTTAAAAAAAAAGTTAAATATAGCTTATTCTTTTTTATTTAATACAAACTAATGGTTAAACCAGATAAAACAGCGAAACAGTCTAAATTGTATAGACATAGCTGTAAAAGTTATAACTGCTCATGTTTTTTCTTTGATTTATGCCTATCAAACCATTTAAATCATTAAAACAGCTAAAGCAAAAACTGTTTAAAATGCTTAAAACAGCTAAACTTTAGGTTAAAATCTGTTAAACTGCTAATCTCTTTCATTCTGTTATGCTAACTACCAAATAGCTAACTTCCATTCCCACATTTCCTTCGAAATATCTGCTTTTCAGTAATGCTTTAAAAGTGGGCCCCAAATGGAGGAAAATAAAGTTTGCTCTTTGGTTCCGTATGTCTGTCTTTGTTGATGCAACCTTGAAATGGAAATCGTTTAGGTTCGATCTGAGACAGAGACACAAACAACATGTGAGAGGTAACGTCTTTTCATTGAGCCCTGATGTTCTGGTTGCAGAGCATGATTTTACTATACGTGGGGTCCATGCCACTGTATTCATACTTTCACAAATCATAGAAATTACCTTGTTTCAGAAATTGCAGTGCTTTAGAAAGTGGCTATACTTCTGTGTCTCTACATGCCATGAACCGATTTTCATGTGGTGATGAGCTTGTTTTTTTTTTAGTCTTTTCTTCTTTCATGAGTAAATGAAACACAAAAACTGTTCTGACAGTCATGATGTTTACACTACAAACCTCGTCTTGTGTCGATATAACATTTCAAGCATTCAGCGGAGTTGTTAAGGTGAGCGTAAAGTAGAAATAGAAGGAATGTGAATCATTGATTGAGACAAGTGCAGACTTACTGCTGAAGAACATAACCTGCAAACAGGAGATGAAATCAACAATGGAGATAAATTGTGATTCCGGACACAGTCTAGAGGCGAATTGATTGTCAGGTTGGTATTTTCACCCCCTCCTCTCTGTCGTAATAAATTTCCCACTCTGGACTGGTATTGATGCCCCTCAACAGAGTTATAGAGTGTGTGAAAATAAGGAAGAGAAATAGAATAACCCAGAAGAGACAGTGAGAGATAGACAGAGAATACAGAAGCAGAGAGAGAAAGATTTTCACAGGGAGGAATAATTACCAGAAGAGAGACAACGACAGATAGTAAACAGGAAAAGAGAGAGAAGAGAAAACGTTTCTGCACCCAACAGAAAGAGTATTGACTTCAGCAGCGTGAAAACTTAAACCCTTTAAAGGATTTTTTTTCATCAATGCAACTAACACAGAACGGCCTGACTTATCAGACAAGAGCCCACTGAGCCCTTTGCCCTCGCATTACAGATTTCCTACTGAGAGCAAACAGGAAAACTCAATGCTTTGTTTCTACTCTCTCTGGGCCTACAAATCTTTTTCTGATTACTGGATGCGTGTGGGGACTCCGGCATTATTGGGATATCGTATTTCCCTTTACCAGAGTTGCTGCGTGCATTTGGTCGAACATAGACACAACAAATCACAGTGGAAATTGGGCAATGATTCAAGGAAGAAATAAGAAAAATACACAATGTTCTCATAGGGTACACATTAGGATTCTGGTAGAAAATTGAGGACTATTTTGACTCTCAAAAACTAATCATTCGATTAAGCCGGAAGCCAAGGATGTAATATTACAACGTATCCTCATACAACGGTTCGTATGATATCTTACGAAATGTTATAACTCATTTTTTGCGCGTCCTCCTACTTCCGCTCGCAGGAAACCACTTGGTTAGGTTTAGGCAACAAAGCAACTTAGTTAGGTTTAAGCAACAAAACTACTTAGTTAGGTTTAGTCAACAAAGTGACTTGGTTAGGTTTAGTCAACAAAGTGACTAAGTTAGGTTTGGGCAACAAAGCAACTTAGTTAAGTTTAGGCAACAAAGCTACTTAGTTGGGTTTAGGCAACAAAGCTATTTAGTTAGGTTTAGGAAACAAAACGACTTAGTTTTAAGAAAAGATCGCAGTTTGGCTTAAAATAAAACCGGAAGTTGCCTAGCTTAAGTACGGAAGTAACGTGACATAGAAATCAACGTTGACTTCTGGTTTCATACGGAGTACGAAGTCTGTTTTTGTTTTTTGACCCACCCATCCAACCTTCCTCCTTATGCGCCATTTGTTGCTTATACTTCCAGGTTCACGACTACATGACAATTGATTTTGTGGAACACATACCAATTACAGAGCATTACTTTTCATAGGTATAGCTACAAATGGTTTATGAGAACAGCCTGAATATATCAATATGAAAACAAAAAAACAGGAAGTTCAGCGGACTGTAAATTTATCAATTGTAATGGGTAAATTTCACATCCATAAAGCCAAGGTCTCGAGGTCTCGTACCTCGTTTGGACCCTTCAAGATGGAATTTAGAAAGCATACTTTGAGTCTATCTAAATTATAAACAATAAGTAATGTGCTGATATAATTTGCTTCAGGAATATTTTGAAGAAATTAGATTTTATTGCCTGCCTTTCTGTTTATATTATTGTCTTGTTTTCTTGGAATGTACTAGTCTAGAGAGAATGGAGTTATGCCTGTCATGGTATCCTTATTTTAATATGATGCCTAATGTTCTCTGTATTGTCCTGTTGTCACACATTGTAAATTATTTCTATAATAGCCAGTCAGCCACTACAACTCTACTTAATATCAGATAGAAGTTCATTAAATGAAATTGACTGTAAATTGTAAGAACTGGACCTGTCAAAGTCAGCAGCTGCCCTAGACCCCATTTAAAACAGCAATAACTCTTTTTTTCTTTTGGCTACAATGGCCCGCAGAAATAAGCTGTGAACACAGCATGGACATATCATCAACTTTTAGGTTGATTTGTTAAACTTATTAGTTAATAGTTGCCTATTTACCATTGTGACGACCCTCTCCGCCCTGTTACTTGTTTTTTGGAGCAGGTAGTTTATAGGTTTATAGTAGTAATACATAGATTTATAGTTTATAGGTTATACTAGTTTTTAATTTTTAATTAGTTTTTATTTTATTCTTATTTTATTTTTAGTTTTTATATCTTTAGTTCTAGTTTTACAGTAGTTTTAGTTTTTTTGTTAAGGCCAGCTATAATGTCTCAGAAGTATGTAGCTATATACATACAAAATACATGGTTGGAGAACTGTGTAGTAATGTCCTAAATGTTTAATGTTTAATATCAGCGTTACTTAAGTGTCCGATGTGAATTCCTGGAATGTGAAGTTCAATTTTTGTGGTTCAGTGTCACGAGAGTCAAGGGAAATTCATGCTGTCTCCTTTTTTCTGTAGTGATACATCAAAAAACTGAAATTAATTTACATTTATTTATATTTTATTTTCCTTAGTTTTTTTTAACCAGGCAATATTGTTTCAGTTTAGTTTACATTTTTCTTCAAGGATATAGTTTTTATTTCATATCATTTTACTAAAAATATTTTTCACTGCTTATTTTTGTTTTAGTTTATTATAATAACCCGTGCGTGGCAGAGGGTCATCAGTAAAATGCCAACACCTGGGCTCATCAGCAGCACTGGCAACACCTGGGTGCGAGTGCTCTTTAAAAAACTCTCTGCTTCTCTCTTTGAGACACCCGTTTGCTTTGTGTTTCTGCAACATACAACATTGAACTTACACACTTTTCCACTCAAGCCCTCACATACACTGCTGAACTTATCGATTCCACATGCACACTGTTAGTTTAAGTTTTCCCCTTATGTTGTTGTTTAAATTAAATAATTTGTTAGTTGGCTTGGTTGTGTGCATTCCCCTCTTTTGTCATGGCCGTGCAGCCCGGTTTGTGACAACCATCCAGCAGACACATAAGCAGCATTAGCAGTCATTTGGAGTTGTGTTTCTGGCCACCTGGCAAACGCAAGTCCAACATTTACTCTCCTTTTAGCTCTGTGGGGAAATATCCAGCATTCTAGCTGCTAAATGCTCCACTTTGTTCACCAGCTAGTTGCCAGTCGATTAGTCTGTTTACAGGCTATTAAATAGGCGTTAGCAGTCGCTATAAGCCCCATAAATGTTGGTCATAGGGGCCTACTACACCCAATATTAGGTTTTATCATCTATTGACATGGTAGATCACTGACATAAGGTATAAAAGAACACAACAGCGACCTCTAGCGACCGTAGTAATTATGACAGGAGCAGAAGCGGAAGTCTGGCACTGTAGTAGACCGCGTGAAACTCCATAAGGGGTAGAGGTCAGGGTGGGGGCGATGGATCCTGGGACCCAAAACACAGGGTTGCTCACCCAAGAGGCCAGTATTCACAACCTGTGTGAAACCATAGACTGTATGTAAGAAGTGGACATAGTCACAGTGACGTCACCCATCTATTTGTGGACTGAAGTTTTGAAACTTTGAATTCGTCATTGTGGTCGTCACCATCTTGGTTATTTACAACCAGAGGTGACACTTACAAGTACAACCAAGTGCTGAATAAGACATTTTTAGGCTATATGTTACAATTTCATGAACTGAAAAACACACTGTGAAAGGGTAAGACGAAAACACGAACAACTCCCAGACCAAACAACACCAGGCTGCAGCGACCTGTCAATCACAAGGTAGCCGCACCCTAAAGCATCCCCTGCTTTATGGTCTATTTGACTCTAAATGGGACCGTAATTTACTAAATGAACATCATGCTGTATTGAAGAAGATTTGAAACTAGCGATTGACATAGCATAGTAGGCCTGTAATGACACATAACTATGGTGCTTATAGAAACCGATAGCGCTTCTTTAATGGCCTGATGACAGTCGAACCGAGTGCAGTTGCTCACTGTGTCATTTTGCTGTTTGCTGCTTGGCAGGAAGTGTACGGTCGGTTTGCAGAGCTAAAAGTAGCTGCCTGCTGCGACCTCAAAGGAGGCTCTGAGAGTGAACCAGAATGGTAAAGTTGTAGCGCCAAAAACCAAAACAATGAGCTGAAAGATACTACAAAGCTGACAACCGCAGAGTCGGGTGATCTGTCACTTCGGGTGACACCTTCCACATACAAGTTATGTGATCCATTGTTCATTAAAAGTAGTTTACATTTAAGATGCAGTTCTGTTTATCTTCTAATACAAGATGAAAGCTGTCAACACACTGTGAGACAACAATGCCAAACACCATCAAGGAAAATCAATCTCCAACTGCCTCCAGTGATTCACTTCACATACTTACTGTTGGTCCTTGTAACAATAAATACGGAATCATTTCATGATTGAAAAATATATTCAGCTCAATAAGCCAAGTAATGAGACAAGTCAACAGTTCTGGATTTGGCCTGTATAGAAGTGGAACTATCTGCTTAGTGCTGGCCGGGTGGTGAAGGAGGCAGCGCTCACATACTCCACTATCTCCCAACCATAAACCTCACTGCTCGCTTCGCTCTGTTCTTTCCACCACCTCTCCTCTTCGCTGTGCTCGATCCATCACCTCTCACCTCCCGTGCCCTCTTGCATCCTGAAATGAAGGCCCTCGGCCCCCCACCCCTCATCCTCGTGCGGCTCTCATGAGGCTATTCTTTGACCTGAAGTCCATGGAGACACTGCCAGTCTGATCATGTCAGATTAGCGGCTCCTTCTCATTTGACTCTCTGTCTCCGATCCGTCTGTCAGTATCCTTGTGTCTTACTCCGTCTGTTTGCTTTGTTAAAAAACAGAGTATACTGCACGAGAGAGAAGGAATCAAGGGGATAAGGGGCGAAGAGAATCAGCCCATTGTGAAGGGCTGACATGACGGCCATTATCATCGCATGATGGCCAATTATAACCTCTTTTTCACCATTTGTGTTGGTGCCGTAGACAGGATTTCAAAGTGTAAGCGAAGTGCTGCCTCTTTAATGACAGTTTACAGTGAGTGTTTCTCTTTTTCACAAAGGCTTCCGCCACACAAAGCCAAAAGTGTCAATTTAGCACAGCAGCTTTCAGCCCAAGGCAGTTGGCCGCTACACGCTATAAAAGTTTCATTGTCATCACGGAGCTGCCTCGATGACAGTTTAAAGTAAAAGTTGGAGAAAAAAGGGAAGCGAAACCGTAGTAAAGTCATTTGACATCGCTGTAACAGTATGGTTTAGAAGTTATACGAGAAGCCGGTCTGATCAACAACAATTTTTAGATTTTTGTTTTGACAGTTTGAGTTTATTTTTAGGTTGAAATTCCATATAACGCTGCTACAGTAAGCGTGGCAGCCGATCACATCTACTGTTTAATTCAAAGTGATTCACATTAGAGAGAAGCTCCTTCTTTCTGGACTGAAGTTAAGCTTCAGTATGTCAGGCCAAAATATCCAAGAGAGAACGGTGACCCCGAATCTTTCCACAGGGATATCTTGACATTTAAATACAAGATGTAATCAAGAGCAAAAACCATGCAACCTCCTACCGGTAACCCACTTTCACCTTTGTGCACAGAAAGTGCTCTGCTCTGCTCAGCTTTGATTCACAGAGAGAGCTGCAGACACTGACAGTTTTAAAGAAACAGTGTGTAACATTTAGAGGGATATATAGAAATGGAATATAATATTAATAAGTATGTTTTTCTTTAGTTTGTAATCACCTGAAAATAAGAATTGTTGTGGTTTTGTTACCTTAGAATGACCTGTTAGTGTCAAACCCATGTTTCTACAGTAGCCCAGAATGGACAAACCAAACACTGGTTCTAGATAGGGCCATTCACGTTTTTGCGTTGGCCACCGTAGTTCTCCTATACACTTGGCACACGGGAGAATTTTCAGTTGGTTGCAATCTGCAACCTCAGCGCTAGATGACACCAGATCTTACACACTGCACCTTTAATGGTAGATTCACATTCTGCCACTAAGGGATTGTATGACATTGATTGCGATGGGAAGGGTGACTGAATCTTAATTTTCTTAGTTGTTCAAAAACAGCAAGAAAGAAACTGCACTCTCCTCACCCAATATTTCATAATTATATATTAATGGAAACCATAAGAGGTATGTTGAGACTCTATGAGACTGTAATTTGGCACAGTGGTGTTTTAAGCTAAATGGAAATGTCAGCATGCTAACATCCTCACAATGACGACACTAATATGCTGATATTTAGCAAGTATAAAGTTTAGCTCGTCACCATTTTAGCTTAGCATGTTAGCATGCTAACATTTGGTAGCGTTAAATACAAAGTACAGTTGAGGCTAATGTGAATGTCATTCATTTTGCAGCTATTTAGTCGTGAACTAAAGTATTTAATACACAGTTAATTTGATCTGATGGTGGCGCTTGCAGGGAACTGGCTGGCAATCGGCTGGAAGTTGGCTGGGAGGGGAAATTCTAAGTGGCTGCAAATCTAGATGAAAAGTCAGTCAGGTCAAATATCAAAACCCATGTAAAAAAAAAGACAGGAAAACTTTCTAACACATTTATCGTTCTGCTTTCTGTTGTAATGTGTAGATGAAGAGAAGGGGGGGTGCTGTAGTATTGTTGTCTGTACCCTTATGACACATGGAAGAATGAAATGATATATAAAATTAGGTGAGAAAAAGTTAAAAAGTCCTCCCTGCTGTTTCAAAAATTATAGCAAAAAGGGAGAGCAATCATTTTCATGCAGTCCCTAATCTGACTGCAGTTGAGTTGTGTGTGTGTGTGTGCATGTCATTTTTGTGTGAAGAGCGATGGAAGAAAATGAGGCATGCTGAGCCACCGTAATAGAGTCAGTTTCTATCAGTCTGTGGAGGGCACCTTAATGACTCGAGACACCGAAAATGCAAAATTGGAATCAATGGCAAAAACCTCCTAAAACATTTACAAATCCTCTTAATATTGCAAATCACGAGGACTCTATCTCCATCTCTAGTAATTGTGATTGCAAGAGTGGAATCATAAAATATCACAATTGCCTTTTTTTTCGGATTAATTGCCCTCCAGATGCATACTGCACGCAGCCCAGCACTCAACTCAAGGACAGCCACCTGGCGTCGGCAGTGTGCTGTGAAGAGAGCTGCCTGCTCATCACTGTTTGATCCTGCGAGCGCCAGCAAACCGGTGTTTTATCAGGACGGCTAATTATAGGCAGAGAGAGGGATGCGGGAGAACGCATCCTGCCTCCAGAGGAACGCGGCGTGCCCACACGTTCATTTGTACACACACACACACACACACACATACACGTGGGTTTGGCACGGCCGTTCATGTGATTAGGGAGCGCACGTGCATGCACACAGGGACGACGTCAGAGTTTCCTCTAAGGGCATCCATCTATTACGGGGACAGCAGAATGACACGGCTAACTGCTCTGCTGTGTGTTGGTCAGTGACAGAAACAGATCTCTGGCCCCAATTTGGGGCCCTTGAACTCTGCGGTCTTTGTTTGTATCCTCCCATAACCCCCGGGTTGCTCCTTTGCGAGGAGATTTGTCGAGGTTGTGTCTTGTTTGGGGAGGTAAACATCTCACTGGGCTTCGGTAGAAGTTGCTCTTGCGTGCAGAGGTTACCTGAGTTCACCTGAGGGCTGAGTTCACTTGCTGTGTTATTTGTTGGGAAAAAATAAACAGCTCAGTCAAAAGAATAGTGCCTTAAGCTATGACTAACAGGAATGATAATGATTGTTTTTTGGTATTATTCATAATGATAAAGTTCCGAGGCGACAACTTGTTTACATAAATTTGAAAACTTTTGCTGGAGTTAATGGATGAATATAATAATGCATTTCTCATCATCAATAATTAATAACAGCCTAATTATTTGCCTTTTTATCTAAAATTACAGAGGAAATTATAATTACTATGGTATTTAAAAAAAAAGCAATGGAAAAAAGAAAGAAAATGTTTTTTTTTTAACCCTCTGAGCCCCACGATCCCGACCGACTTTACTGTCTTTCAGAGGCTCTAGTAGATTTAGAGCTAGAGTGAGGTTGCAGATATCATATGAAACTAGAAAAACCTGAGGAATCCATTGGTACCAACCATTGTCGTGAAGGAGGCTAAATAATGCTCCAAAGTTAGGCTAAGTTTTGGCGAGGAAAAAAACGGCATGGCCATTTTCGAAGGGGTCCCTTGACCTCTGACCTCCAGATATGTGAATGAAAATGGGTTCTATGGGTACCCACGAGTCTCCCCTTTACAGACATGCCCACTTTATGATAATCACATGCAGTTTGCATGCATTCTAAAATGGTATATTTGAATATTTCTGCCTACTGGGGTCCCTAAACAGTCTTTGAATTACATGCGCATCACTGTAAAACTGAGACTCTTGTAGATCCAATGAGCCCAACTGTATTCATGTGTGATGATGTTAGTCCCCATAGTAGCCATTTCATCATTTTTTGAAACTTGACCTCACTGTATAAAATGACCTGTGGTGACCTCTAGCATAATCACAGCCTCATGAAACTTCTACAGCCACAAACTAGAGACCTAGAGCATTCAGAGGATGGATAGCTTTCCTAAGTAGATTGACAATAAGGGGGTTTCTGAGCAGTTTCCAGAACAGAAGTGCTTGCCATCTAATTGCCGAAAAATGCAATTCTTGCAGAAATCTGCAAAAATGTCAAAAGTTTTTGAAACCAAATCACATCATGGCTTTTTCTATGGTGTGCTTCAAGATCTTAGTGTCTTAATGTGGTATTTTGGAGGGATTATTGATCATTTTTATCAATTCTGGAGTGATAAAAAATGGTTAAATTTAGCACAAATCTGTGTAACAAACGGTATCAACCCCAAAATTGCTGCAACATCTTATGAGACACAATAGAGCATGGGAACAGCCATCATATATTTTATCATAATGTTCTAAACCCTTATACACTTTTAAAATGCATTTTAAATAATGAATTAATGAATTAATTCATGTTTATTTCTGACTTACTGTATGACTAGAAGAACTTGACACCAGCTTTCAGATGATGTACACCACTTCTATGTGACAGACAGAAACAGGTCTATTGCGGCACTCAGAGGGTTAAACAAATGAGCGCAGCTGAGAGAACAAATGTTTCAGTTTCCGGACTAAATGTGAAATGTGACAGCGAGGCTGTGCTCTCATTGGAGTCCAACAAACAAAATCCTTGGCGCAATTACAGAGATTTGGCAGCCGAATAATCAACTCCAAACTCTGAGCATCAGTTCATCCAAACAGAAAAAGTGTGTCGGCCTTCAAACCATCCGTCTTTTCAGGTTCCTCTTTTTTTTGCCAGTCACTCAGTGCAGATTCGTGAGTAATAAGGTGTGCGCGGAGTTGAAATGCTAATAATCTTCCAATTGTGTGTGTGAGTGTGTGGTGTTCTGCTTTCTGTTCACACACACTTCTCAAGGATGTCAGCAAGGACGCTCCAGTCTTGAATGCCGACTTCGGGGCACGATTCATAAAACTGCTACTTCTGCAGTAAAGCTTCCTCCACCTGCTTTTGAGCACATTTCCCCCATGTTTCCCCCCGTGCCAATTTTCCAGCATGTTGCAAAACCCCCTCCTTTTAAGCGCAGTCACGTCATATAAATTATTATAAGTAATTTTCACGATCGTGACAGAGCAGCGTGAGGGGAACTTGGCTCCTCTTTGCAGCGAAGGCCCCTCCGTAGGGCCCCGCAGTGTGCAGAAGATGGAAACGTTGATGTGTGCCATTCATCTTCATGTCAGAGGTGTGTGTGTGTGTGTGTGTGTGTGTGTGTGTCGGCCTCTGCCTCTCTGTGTTTGCGTGCACACGTGTGTATGTGTGTGTGTGCGTGTGATGTATTTTATTGATAGATGTTCTGACAGCACCGTCATCTTCCAACCTGTCTGAGGAAGAAGAAGCAGCCTGTTCTGATTTGTGAAGAGCTCAGAAGCTGCAGATGTCAGAAAGCAGAACAGTGAGTTGTTTGTGAATCTCTTCCTTTCTGTCTCCTTCTCTTTGTCCCTTCTCCATTGTATGCATGAGCATGCAGACACAAAAGGAGGTCCGCCCGAGCTAATTTTGTATTTCCGCCCCCCCCAAACAAATATCTTCTATAACCACTGAATGAATGACTTAGAAGAGGCAAAATGCTCTGAAGAAAATTTGAATTTAAATTGAGTTGAAGCTAAAAGAGAACCTTAAAATCTCATACACTGAACCTCCAAAGAGATTAAATTAAGTTATACAGTAAAGCAAAATGGCAAATGTTTTTAGGTGGCCACTGGAGTGATAAAGTATGAAGGTTTCTGAGGATGCTTTCACACCTAACCTGTTTGGTTCGGTTAGTATGGTTAGTAGGGTTCGTTAGGGCCGATGGGAAAGCTGAGAAATCAAACCCTGGTGCTGACTAAGCAACCGACCTGAAACTACTTAAAAAGGTGAGTCCGCTTAAACAAATCAACCACAGGATTTTATGATAGATATGTGATTTTAGCTGATGATTTGAAAAGCTAAACGATATAAATCCATCCGTTGATCATGAAATCTGTTTAGGAAGCGATCTTATAATTGATTTGTATAAGGCCATGTAGGTGAGAGCGGGGTAGGTTGGGACACTTTTGTATCGACACTAAATAACCTTCCATTACTCACAGACTTCTTGAACTGCAATGAAGATAATTTGATCACTGAACAGATACAGGTGTCTGCTAACAGTTTATTCCGTTTTTTTAGAGCCAAACCCAAACGCGAAAATGTACAAGGAGTGCATTTTCCTGAAATTCCGCTGGAGCCGCGGTATCAACGTCCCGCCCACACACCCGCCTGAGCCAATCACGAAACGAGAGCACGGCTGCAGCTCGTTAGCGTGAGCCACCTAGCTGCTACATTAGCACCACGGTAGCTGTTTGGCTAGAAAGATACAACAACTATCCATAATATTACTATAACTATATTTATGATCAAATTGACTCATGTTCTAATACAAAGACTTGAGACAGTTATGGAAAGTTAAAGTTACATCTTCTCTCTCATACAGTCCTCGAGCCTCCGGCTCTGCGACTAATTCACCCAGTGCAGCTGTCAATCATGATAGCATTAAATAACTCATTAAAACCAAACTTATCAGAAAAATGAACACTTGAACATTCATCAGCGTTATAAAAACAACCTAAAATAATAAAATAAAATGTTTGGATAAATGTATTTGACGTGTACTTTGACTTTTTAGTTTCGGCCCATGTCCCATCCGTTAACATTGAGGGGGCGGGATTTATGACCTATACTGCAGCCAGCCACCAGGGGGCGATCAAGATGTTTTGGCTTCACTTTTAGGGAGCTGTCATGTCGTCTATCTTTATACACAGTCTATGGTCCAGACAAAATTAACCCAACTACAGGTGTGTGAAAGCGCCCTTGGGTTTTTGGTTTGAACATTCTGCTCCTTGACCCTCATACAAACGTCTTCTATTACAATCCCATCCTATTTTCTAAGAAATCATTGAAAGAATGAGCTGAAACCCATTGACTCCATCCGTCCAGCGCCGTGCACTATTTCCATCCTAACAACTCGGGATGATTTTGACACACGTGGTACAAAAAAAAAAAAACAGGGACTAAAAGGATTTTGAAAGCTAACAGCTTGATCGTGAAATTCACCTCCATCTCCTGCAGCGTTGCCTCTTCATCCTCTTATTTCATGAATTTCCAAATAGACAAGCTTAATCCTTCTCCTGAGGACAACAACACAAGATAAATAAATCAGGAGGTCAACCTTGTGAACTGACCTGAGAACACAAACAACATTCATATATTTAGGCTCTGCGTTCTGCAAGTGGCTCAATCCATTTGATTAAAACAGCTGCATTTTGACGTCCTTTGCCTTCCTTATGTCCTGTACACTGCATTAATATAATCACTGATGCTCTCTTGCATACTGTTTAAGTGTATCCAGATAAGTCAGATTGATTTTGATGCTTAATTGCTTTGTTATAGTAACAGTCTGAGTGTGTAGGAGCGCTGCCGTCTAGTCTGAAACTATAAGGATGAATATACGGACAGCAGTGAACAGATTTATACTCTGAAGACTGAGAAAATCAACCTCGTGCTCGCAGTTTCCAAAAAGTATTATTTATGGTGTCTGCACCGCTCAGCCTGTCTTTACTAAACCTGTAAATAATTCCAGCCAACGTTTGGTGTCTCTTTATAGTATTACACCTTTCACATATATCAGTTTCTGTCTGGAACATATTGAACGTCTCAAAAAACTCATTCAGTGCCGAGAGCACAGATGAACAGCATTTGAGTTTGACCTCAAAGAGGTATTTTGAGTCAAGGTGTTTGGAAATATTTCAAGTGAAAAATGATTCAAATGCAAATGGCACAGTAAAGAGTGCCAGTAGTCACAAATAAGTTTCTCTCTCGCTGACGGTACACGGCTAAATTTCTCTGCTCGGAGAGAATATTATTATATCGTTGCCCTTTTGCTCTGTTGATTCAGTTGTAATGAGCTGCTGAGTTTAACTGGGTGTTTTGATGTCTGGACTCTGAATGCAAACATGGGAAAATGAATTTCTGCGATGGGCAGTTTCCTCCGGAGGGGATGGTGGGGGGGAGGTGATAAGAGCAGATAAACACCTTGGAGAGTCAGAGGCAGGGATTAGGATACACAGAGGATTGTTTTTTCTGCTTAAAACTAGTCGTTGATGAATACAAACTAGAGCTGTCAATCGATTCAAATATTTAATTGTGATTAATTGATACATTTTTTTATCTGTTCAAAATGTACCTTAAAGGGAGATTTGTCAAGTATTTAATACTATTATCAACATGGGAGTGTGCAAATATGCTGCTTTATGCAAATCTATGTATGTATTTATTATTGGAAATCAATTAACAACACAAAACAATGACAAATATTGTTCAGAAACCCTCACAGGTACTGCATTTAGCATAAAAAATATGCAACTGCAGCCCAACAGGCAATAACAGCTGTCAGTGTGTCAGTGTGCTGACTTAACTATGACTTGCCCCCAAACTGCATGTGATTATCATAAAGTGGACATGTCTGTAAAGGGGGAGTCTCGTGGGTACCCATAGAACCTATTTTCATTCACATATCTTGAGGTCAGAGGTCAAGGGGATCCCTTTGAAAATGGCCGTGCCAGTTTTTCCTCGCCAAAATTTAGTGCAAGTTTGGAGCGTTATTTAACCTCTTTTGCGACAAGCTAGTATGACATGACTGGTATCAATGGGTTCCTTAGGTTTTCTAATTTCATATGATGTCAGGATCTTCACTCTGGCTTGAAAAATGTTGAGCCCGCTACAACCCAAAAATCGCAAGTCACGTTAATGCATTAAAGAAATGAATGCCGTTTAAACTCATTATTATCACGTTAACTTTGACAGCCCTAATACAAACACATAATTGTTCATACACTTGGAGAGGTGTATGCTTCTGAAATAAGCTCCAGATAAAGCACCCCATACACACACACACACACACACACACGCACACACGCATCACGGTAGGTTTGTTTTGTCTGCATCATGGTTTGTGCTCTATTAACAATTGAAATGCATCTGCTGCAGCACATGTGTGAAAGGCCTATAAACCCCCTGATACTCTTGTGTCCCTTTTCTAGCTCCCTCCATTCTGCTGCGGTTACATTTGCTTCCAAAATCCACCCAAAAGCAGAGTAAGCAATGAAAGCCTTTTATCAGCACAGCTGGTGCCCAAATATCCCGTGAAATGGTATTTAATATTCTCTCCCTCTCCTCTTGCTGAAGAGATGCCACCTCATTTCCTTTGTGTGGCTGCAGCCTAATGCAGGAAGTCAGGCCCGTCTGTGCCTTACCTTGAAGGCTCCTGTTGCTAGTCATATGCTACTCTGATGTAAAGGCTCTTTTAATTCACATGTGATTCTTCGGTTTGGCAGCCAGCATGTTGAAATATTTCAATTGACAGTCAGCTAAACCCTCCACCGAACAGTGAGTTCTACACACGTTAAAGCAGTGTACATGAGGCTGCAATACGAGAAAGTAACCAGGTCGTATAAATAGCACAAAATTCCGACATTGCGTGGGTCATGAGGACGCATTTTAGGCTTTTTGTGTTTAATTTACACGCCACTTTTCGCGTGTCATTTGTACTTCATGCAATAAATCTACGATAAAGTCTGCAGTTAGATTTAGGCAACAAAACCACTTATTTAGGTTTAGGAAAAATGTCATGAGCGCCATAAGCGGTCTTTCTTGCTTTTTATTCTACGTCACCAACTCTGAGCGTGTAGCATATTTACGCTTTTGCATTTTCATTGCAGTCAGTACAGACTATATGGCGTACAAATGACAAGCAAAAAGCAAGAACAGCGTTATTATTACATACTGAATGCCTTTTGCATTAGCTAGGCATTCGTAGGCCTTTTCCTACGAACGGGCGGGTGAGATAGTCTGCATTTAGAGAATTTGGAGGATAATGTCATTATTTTAGCCGTTCCAAAATCAAAAATGCACGAGGAAAAGATTAGGAACAGTGTGTAAAACTGCATTTCAGACACTGCTACCTACAAGTGGTAATGTCACACCATGTCCTAACAAAATGCGACGTGAGCGAGCATCAGCGATGAAATCAGCTTGATTACATTGTTTTCTATTGGAGTGTCCCAAAATGCGACGTTTTGAGCTGAACACCATGTTCTTATTTTTTCCTGTCGCTTGCAACATGGACGAGGAACAGCTGATTACTTTAGATAAAATGAGCTGTCAGGGCCGACGACAGTGGGAGACAACCGGATCAACTGTTGATGGATGTAGATGAGGATATTAACTTGATTATTGCCCCTTTGAGCACAAGCATTGACGCTTGTTATGTGCGTAGTGTTCACTAGTGAAACATTATTACGAGCTACCTGGTGTCAAGAAATGTAACAGCCAGCTCACTAATGTTAAAACAAAACACAAACACACAGCACAAAAGTGACAACTATGGGAACTATGGGAAATGTTGGGCCGTCACTACAGTATTGCAGTTTGAATCCTCGTTTTGATCCGATCCCGTTTGGGTGTTTTTTAATCTCGCTCAATGGAAAAAAAAACATGAGAGAAAGCAGGCCCACAAATTGGATGCTATAAAACGCAAGGACCAAGAGAGTAAGAAAAGCATCCTGTGTTCCTTTTGCATCTTACTTTTACCATGGATATCTTTTTTGCTGCTATTGACTGATTCAAACAGATCCTTTGTCCTTTTTTGCACAGCCAGAGAGAAGCCCTTACATGACAAGGCTCAGTTCACAGATATTTCATCTGCTCTGTTCTGCATCTGTTTCTTGAGTCTGACCATTTAATGGTCATCATTGGCATTATCTGCTGCATATGCTGTGATGTGTCTGATATCCAGCTCATGCTTTTCCCAGACAGCTCATCAGAGCTTGATGTATGCCATTTGCAGTTACATCACTGTCTCCATAAAAGTCAAGTAACTTGCACTGCACTCCATCAGACGCAGAGATATATCTCACGCACATCGGAAACATTTTTTTCTATCTCCCATGTTTGAAGCATCGATGGAATACACAGGCTCGCCTTCGGTCTGGGACAGATCATTCAAAATATTCTGTCCAGTCTCTGGTCCAAAAACATTAATTGTAATCATTTCAGCTTTAATTGCATATTCTCCACAACATTAGAGTCATGAAACAAAGCTTAACAAGACAGTCAGTGCTGTAGTTGTGTCTGTGTTTAACCATATGGTACACATACAAGGCTTCACTTCTTGCAATTTTGTAATTTTTGTATTTTATTTTATTTGTTTATACATATAAAAAGGTATAAGTAGATTACATAAACAACAACAAATGTGATGGAGAGGTGCAAAAAAACCCTCGGTGGGGCTTGATCAGGGCACTCTCCAATGCATACCTTAATCAATTTTAAAAAAGGGAATAAATTATTAAAAAGGATGGTAAAGAGAAATAGAAGAAGAAAAAAGAAAAACGTATTAACATCACATGCATTCCAAAGACAAAGTAAAATGGAATTCACATTATTATATCATCAGTAAAAACTCATTATCAGTAATCCAGAGATAATCCACAAGGAAAACATTGGGGAGATAAAAACAGACCTTTAACAGCTTTCTTAAATTGTTCTGGAGACAACTTTAAAACATGAGATGGCAGAGCGTTCCATATCAATGAACCTCGGTAAATTAAACCAAACTGTAACTGAGATGTTCGACACATAGGAGGTCTGAGTTTGGAGTTATTTCGAGTCAGATAATTGTGGAATTGTTGATTAAACGAATACAGTTCATGGAAATATGAGAAAAGGGTCCTGTTCAAAGAGCTGTACACAAATAAAGCAATCTGAAGTTGGTTGACTTGATAAACACTGAGGTTACTTGCAAAACAAAGGTTGATATGAATGAGTTTGACGAACACAGTTAATAATTCTTAGTGCTTGTTTCTGAAGACGAAAATAGGGATGAGTTTAGTGGGATGAGTACTCGCCCAGACTGAGTTACAGTAATATAAATATGGATGAACCAAAGAATAGTATGAGAGTGGCAACCTCAGTGTTCATCATATGTCGGACTTTTCCCAAGATACAAACACATTTTTTGCAATTTTTGTAGTAACTGTGCTGATCTGTTTTTTTTCCAAGATAGAGACTCTTCGAGCTGTGCATGCAATTATCTGCAGTATGAATAATGCACCAATATTGCTTGCACCTTTAGCTAGTGTGACCTTCTTGTGCATTTCTATGGAAGCATGCTGAGTTACATCATTCTCACCTCATATGGCCAATTGAGAATATAGACGGCATAAAATACAGAAGGCTTTGGTCGAGTCACCGCTGACGGGCTTAAGGCACGTCTTTTTTGCTTCTCATTGTTTGTTGTTGTTGCAACATCTATCTTTTATTCATATTTGCAGGTTAATCCCTATTTACACATGCCAAACCGACAAAACAACACCACACATTATCAACACATTGTTTTTTTGGCAGGCGCATTTACAGTATGCTATACACAGCTGATGTGCATAAGGGGGCCTGTGAATGGATGACAGGTGATCTCACCCGCGTCGAGATCAGCACATGATTTGCTACTGCTGTTGTATCAGATCTAGGCTGTGTAAGGGTGCCGTCTGGTGATCAGAGGGGAGGTCCCGTATGAGATGAATCAATTTAGCCCAATATACGGGACGTCCCAGCTAATACGGGTTACGGCATACAGTTGGCAGCACTAAAACATAGAGTTTGAAAATACGGACAATATAAGCTAAGCAGCCAAACAGGGTTTGGTTAGAATGACATAATATTACGGTTTTAATTTTTTCCTTATCATGCTTATAATGCAAGGAAGCAAGCTTTATGCTGCAATCAATGCTATTTTATTTTTTTTAATTATTCATTTTTATTTATTTATTTATTTATTTTTATGTTTTTATGTTTTTATCATTTCCATTCATGGATCATCAACTGGTGAGGCTGCTGACTTTTAGCCAGGCACATGCAGCTTTTTTAGCCTCAGTCTTTTAGCATAATATCCTGTAGAAAGCTATCAAGTGCAAGTTTAAAGGGGACATATCATCAAAAACCTTTTCAGTGCTTGTGCAATACAGTACATTTGGGTATCTGGAGTGTCTACCAACTCGTGGCGTGCTGTGGCAAACAACGTGATGTGATAGAGATTGTTCGGGTTCAGAACTAAAGTTGAAAAATATTGTACATAGTCCCAGAAGACAATTTCCTCTGAGGAAAACTCTCTACGGGACTCCCAAACTGTCAGTGCATCATGACGGGGATAGCCCTGTGATTAAAGGGGGTGAAAGTAGTGAATGTGATAAGTCCAGATTTTCAGGCAAATTTTTACAATATTCTTGTTTTAAAACAAATAAGCTGTAAAAAGTCAGCCAGAGACCGTGTTTTAACCAACTCATGGAGCCAATGTTAGCTTAATTAGCTAGCTAGCTACACCCTGCCATCAAAAGTTATCTTTACTGTTGGGAGGGTTGCCAGCAAGAAATGAGGAAGGCTGCTTTTGTCTACCTCTGTCTGAAATCAAAGACAGACTGTTTAAAAAAAATAATGTAGCAAATCTGCAATATGTGCCACGTGATAATGGAGAGCTTGATATGCCTTGCAACAGTAATCTTAAGTCTATAAATGGGCACTGCATTGCGCTCCTGCCGAGTTAAGCCTTTCGCATGTACGAGTTGGATTGTCTGGCTCTTCTTGCCAATATGGCTACAGAAGTTTTGAGTCCTTCTTTTAATGCCTTTTCAAAAAATAAGGCAGAGTTATTGCTCAAATATAACTCTTGTGTTTTATTAGTATTATATCCAGTGGGGAAGAGGAGTTCAACTGTATGAAAGGTAACATCATGATTCACTAATCCAGTCATTCAGTGCGACTAACCTTGAGCTAAAGCACAGAGAGCACAATAACTGCAGGGTATTTCAGTGCTGAGACGTGTGTGTATGAGGCAAGTTGATCGGTCAATGATTCATTCCCGTCTGACTAATGTTTCATTAGTGAAGGGAATGGAGGTTCAAAGCAGCAGGAAATAAAGTATGAAAATGTTCTTTCCCCAAGAAGGATCTATTTATTACTTGGACGTAACCATGGGAAATGTACATTTTACATCAGCTCTTTTTGTTGATCCGCTGCCTCTCAAAGCCCTCCTGTGTCTGTTCTCCTCTGATCTTGGTGAAAAGCATGTTGCGATGCCATATAGGCCCATAACTATCTGGAAGCAATAGGCCAGCGAGAGGGATAATTCACATCAACAGCAGAGCTCACATCACAAAAAGGGACAACGCTGGAAGGGAATGTACCATAATATGTATGCCATCATTAAAAGCTGGGTGAGTGTTCCTGTTTAGCATGAGACACACACAACACGTATTGGACTGAACTACACAATGCAGACATGTACAGTATAGTGCACGCACAATTTTGTGATGCCTGAATAAACTTTGCTCAAGGTTTAGGAATAATCAGCCCAGTCGCACATCAGTTTGTGAAACAGTCATGAAATTGAATGCATCGATTTGTGTACATACACAATGAATTTCACATTTTTAAATCAATTCGTATGTAATCCACGGAATTGTGAACCGGGGAATATAGAGAGCGGTGAACGCTGCGGTTAGGGAGGAGGTCGGGGTTGATGGGTGGGTCAAAAAACACATGACTTTTGCCCAGGAGACCGGTGTTGACCGGTACGTTGATTTGTCACGTAACTTCCGTACTTAAGTTACGGCATTTCAGGAGTTATTTTAACCCAAACCGGGATTTTTTCCTAAAGTATTTTTTGTCAAGTAACTTCCATACTTAAGTTACGCCATGTCCGGGGTGATTTAAACTCAAACCACAATCTTTTCCTAAACCTATCTAGGTAGTTGTGTTGCCTAAGCCTAACCAAATTGATCTTTTCTTAAGCCTAAGTGGTTTTGCTGCCTAAGCCTAACCAAGTCGATCTATTCCTATACCGAAGTGAGTTTTATTTTGAAAAGACTGGAGCGGAAATTGACATTTGTGTTACATGTTGCTGGACATTCATAGGAAAACATACTAAAACTACATTGCTGAAAGTCGTCACGAAAAGAAAGGGAAATTCTTGTCGATGTACACGAATCAAATAGATAAAATTTTGTGACTATTTCACAAACTGCCGTGAGACTGTGATGTGCGAGGCCATATAGGCCTATAACTATCTGGAAGCAATGGACCGGTGAGAGGGATGATTCACTTCGGCAGCAGAGCTCATATCACTCACAGCGCTGGAAGGGAACATTCCATGATATGTATATGCCATCATTAAAAGCTGGAAGAGTGCTCTGCTTAGCATGAAGCAGAGACACGCACAACGCACATATTGGACAAAGCTATTCACCACAGACATGTAGCACACGCACAATTTGCACAGCAGACACCTGAATAAACTTTGCTCAAGGTTTAGGAATAATAGTTCTGTGTAGTCTTAATATCTGCACTCATACCTCCGTCATTTGAAAGCTATTATATTTGAACCTATTTCATAAATGTGCTCTTATCCTTGTCTGGGCAGTCAAATCAGCGGGCCTTTATCAAAACACAAACGACTTTCTCCCAAAGCCAGAGAAGGTGAACACATCCACTAACCCGTTACCACTTAGGCTTATGCTTTTTTTACGCCTTATTTGGTGCAACTGAATCAAATCCTGGACTGTTTACCCGCTCGGTTTTTGGCTCTCATCTGGAGTGGAAAATGCTCCAATCAAAATCAGATCTGCATGAAACAACAGCTCCCCGGTCGGCCCGACACAGGTGATTTCACGCCATTTTCAAGTGAATCCCGGGGAGGGCAATTTAAGGTGAGGATCCAATCAAAAAAGTGCTCACTTACAAAACCCATAATAAAGTTGATTTACTGATTCTTTTTGGCTGCTGTAATTTTCCTACACCTGTCCAAATGCATCCCAGACCATCACTTCACAGTGAAATTAAAAAATAACTGCCAAATATTACCTATGTGTATGTCCTTGATTTTATTTATAGTACTTTGTGGGGGGAAAAAAGCTTTGTTTTTAGTGGCTGCAACTGGTGTGTAATACACAAAATCCATTTATTATTAACAGATTTTGGAACCCGCAGCTTCTCAAAGTTCAGTGAATCGCTACATCATAGGATAGCAGTAACCTTTTCCTAAGACGCAACAGATGCATCCCAGTGTTTGTGATTTTACCCTTTTGAGAAATCCATAATTTTTGACAGCTCAAGATTAATAATGTTTTGTCCAATAAACAGCTGACCCGAGCAATCGTGTGACTGATTACAAATAGCCTGCTTAAATGCCGCTGTCAGTTGTTAATGGGAAAGAAGACAGAGCCAATGAGAAGCTGCAATGCAACGTCTGATTTTGGACCAATCGAAACAAACAAGAGGTGGGGCTGTAAATCAAATATATATATAAATATAAATATCCACAGAAATGGAGAAATTCTGCTAAGGGAACCAACGTCTGGGTAGAGGAGGAAAAATATTATGGTAGGTAACTAATAAAACTGAAGCTGATTTCCTTCCCACCTCCTCAGGAAAACATTTGTGTGAAGCCCCAAATGAGGCTGACATGCATTTTATTTATGGTGAGACTCCAGCTTTAACATCTGATGACGTCATATAGGTCTGAGAGAGTGGCCTCCCTCCGGTAAATTCCTCCTGTTGGAATTACTTTGCAGCTCTCCAGGGCGCATAACTAAAGAGGGATAATTGATTATAGAATGTTTCTGCTGGTGATTTGTATATAGCTCAGGGTTCAGACCCAAATCATTCACTGCCCACTCAGACACACAGCTGCACTCAGAGGAGGCTCATCTCTACCGTGAGATGGATCTCTACTGACATCTAGTGGGGATGAAAAGTAAATTCAAGTTTAGGATGGTTCAAAAACGTTCTGTTTCGGCTCAAATATAATGCTGCAGGGGTGGAGGACATATTAACATTCTTTAGTTCTCTACAGTAGATAGTAATCGCATATCTCAATGTCTTCTGCAATCAGAATCTTACTAAAGTAAAAGTACAGAAGAATAATCAGCAAAAGCACTTAAATTAACAAATTAAAAGCACTTATTATATCAAGTGGCCTCATTTAGATTGTAGGATGCATTCATCTTTTCCTATACCCCACATTTTTGTCTTTTTTTAGGGGGGAGATAGCAGGTCAACAGCAGATTCACATAGAAGTGGTGTACATCATCTGAAAGCTGGGAACCTGAAGATTAATTTGAGATGCCGCGCAGCACTGTGTGTCAAGTTGTTCTCGTCATAAATCAGAAATGAACATGAATTAATTAATTAATTAGTGTATAGGGCTGATAACATTATGATCGAGGTATATGATGATCATCCCCATGCTCTGTTATGTCTCATAAATTGTTGCAGCATTTTTTGGGTTCATGCCATTTGTTACACAGATTTGGTGCTAAATTTAACCATTTGAGAATTGATAAAAAATGATCAATAATCCCTCCAAAATACCACATTAAGACACCAAGACCTTGAGGAACATCATAGGAAAAGCCATGCTGTGATTTGGCGATTGGATGGCAAGGACTTCTGTTCTGGAAACTGCTCAGAAACCCCCTTATTGTCACCATACCTAGGAAAGCCATCCATCCTCTGAATGCTCTAGGTCTCTAGTTTGTGGTTGTAAAGTCTCATGAGGCCGTGATTATCCTAGAAGTTACCACAGGTTATTTTATACAGTGACATCAAGTTTTAAAAAATGTTCTCACTACAATGAAATGCCCACTATGGGAACTAACATCATCACACATGAATAAATTTGGGCTCATTGGATCCACAAGAGTCTCAGCTTTATAGTGAGACCCAATTTATGTAATCCAAGACTGTTTAGGGACCCCAGTATGCAGAAATATTTAAACACACCATTTTAGAATAGACGAAAATAACACATTTGTACTATACTGTTTGGTGCCGTCATCACCAAACAGAGGAGCTCATTTAGCAGCAGGCTGCTGCTCCCCAAGTGCTCCACAGACACTCAGGAAATCCTTTGTCCCCTGAGCCATCAAACTGTACAACACCTCTCTAGGGAGGAGAGGGGGGTACAAACTAGGACGGTCTGCAGGACAGATAATAATGCACTATACCCACTTTTAACAGTCTCTTCTGCACTATATTCACATTTTTAATAGTCCTGTATCACAGCTCTTACCCTGCACTATATTCAGTTTTAACAGTTTTCTTCATCTCCTTGTATTTTTATATCTGTTTATATCTATTTTTTTGTACTTTGTACTACTAACTTTTTTACTGTCTTTTTACTAACATTTGCACTATGGAACTGTGATGCTGGAAACTTGAATTTCCCTCGGGATTAATAAAGTTACTATCTATCTATCTATCTATCTATCTATCTATCTATCTATCTATCTATTTATCTACATTCAAAAAACTGCATGGGATTATCATAAAGTGGGCATGTCTGTAAAGGGGAGACTTGTGGGTACCCATAGAACCCATTTGAATTCACATATCTTGAGGTCAGAAGTCAAGGGACCCCTTTAAAAATGGCCATTTCAGTTTTTCCACACCAAAATTTGGCCTAACTTTGTAGCATTATTTAGTGTTCTTCCCGACATGCTGGTATGACATGGTTGGTATCAATGGAGTTCTTAGGTTTTTCTAGTTTCATACGATACCTTCACTAGCTCTAAAACCGAACCTGTTACAGCCTATGAAATAAGTAGTAAAGTCTGCTGAGGGCACCGACACCCTCAAGGAGTGGAAGAGGTTAATGTGCGAGCAGAATTTTTGTTGTATTTGGTCAAGGTGGAGGTGATTTAAACTACTTTTTAATAAAAGTGGTGGGCATTTTAACCCGTAAAAATGTCTGTTTTATGAAGGAATTTCTGTAAATAATTGAGTCCTAAAAAATTTTTTTGCAGTAAGAACAATTTTACATCAACTTGTTTATAAAATATTTTAGAAATTAGTGTTTTATTTTGAATAAGGCACCTCCGCACTAGAATTACCGGTATACAAAAGTAGATGTTAGAAAATTCTTGAAACAAGTTTATTCGTGTTAAAGGTGTCCCTGTTCCATTGCATTCTATTCACAACAAGTGGTTGCCACGTCATTGTACAACCTGCATGTTTTATGGACGAGTGGAGTGATACTTACAGACAGACAGTCACGTCAAGTGTTGAAGCTTTTGTGGTCGAGTAATGAAGTCATTTTGCACCATGTAGCTATATGCCTATATTCGGTGTGTGTGTGTGGTGCGGCCCTTTCATCCGTATTTATCCGTTTTTTCCACACTGACGACACAGAGATACCACATGATACCAACCTTATTATAATATTAGCTCACAAGCCTTGTTAGAAGTGGGAACCAAACGCCAGATATCTTCCACAGAGATAAACAAAACATTCATTTTGGACCTGTCAACATTTTTTAAAGGGACTGTTTGTAACTTCTTACACGTATTAATCACACGGGTCGGTGTCCAATGCGCGCTCGCGTGTGGCTACTCTGCTCAGACTCAGACTCCAACACAAACTACACGGAAGCACCAACACTGCAAAGTTACATCTAGTGAAGCCTGTCTTGCAAAACAGTGTTGGCCGCGGTCGGAGGACGCGGGGGAGACCGTAGCTTTGGTCTCAAGGGCCGGAGTCTCTGCTGTACTCTGCTCCTCTGCCTGCCTGCTTGCCTTCACTCAGCTCGCTCCACCTCACGTGCATGCACGCACACTCCACACTGCAGAAGGGTTAGTTTAGCTCTGAGAATATCTAGTGAATGTACAGTGGACGTTTGTGCAGAAATAACTGCTGCAGCTCCTCCAGACCAACAGGGGTTTTCCGTGTCTTATGAAGTGACGGGGCTCCGCAGAGAGAAACGTTATCATCTCTGACCAGCTGTCGGTGTCTCCCTCTGGCTGCGGTTGGGAGGCTGAAGCAGGAAAAGCCAACACTAGGATCAGCAGTGATTCATGGAGAGACCTTCATCTGGTCAGCTAACATTACTGCCAAGCAGGTGAAATATAGAGTGATGTGTTGTGGTTTTAGCTGACGTGTGTCGCCTCACTGTTTTGAGCGATGCTCGTTAATGTCTATGTCGAGCGAGCCCGACGGTGACTTTTGTTGACTTAACGGCCACAGATGTCGCTGTTAACAAGCAATTCTCCCTTTAAAGGGACTGTTTGTAAGAATCAGAAATATATAAAATATAACTTTGCGGTTTTGGTGCGTCCATGTAGTTTGTGTTGGCGTCTTGTCTGAACAGCGTAGCCACACACTCGCCACATATGCGAGCGCGCATGGGACACCTACCCAGAAGTTACAAACAGTCCCTTTAAATGATTGATTCACACTGATATATATATATATATA
>CAKAOI010051105.1:0-10785 GCA_916701655.1 Sebastiscus albofasciatus
ACCAGTTCATTTGTTGGACAAGAGCAAATTTGATCCCAATGCAGTCTGAGGTCATTTTTGCAATTTGGCTTCACTCTCACGAGGGAGCAGAACTCTTTAATATTATAACTTTAGAGCCCCTTAAACGTTTCAGATTAAGGTGAAATGGTAGAACAAGTGGATTTGAAAGTTAAAAGAACAAAGTGGGATATAAATGTGGCCTATATGCTCCTCGGCCAGCTCTGACATTATTGTATTAAATAGTTTAATGACTCAAATTTAAAGCAATTGAAGCTGCCTGCTGCCTAATATTGCAAATTAGGAGAGTAAGAGGCATTAAATTCACATATTCTAGGGAGTCTGTGTTGATATTTGAGTGTGTGGATAGATTATAGTATGATGAAGAGATCTTAAACTGCAATCAATTTCATTTATATCTCTATTCATTTTCACCATTACGAAGGCGATTTAAGGCCATTGTAGGTAAAAAGAATAATAATTACGGAGCCAGGAGAAGGAGGTAATATTCAGAAAAAAAACTCAAGATTAAAGTCAAAAATTTATGAGAAAAAAAACTCAGATATTCTCTGCGATTAAAGTTTCAAATTTCAGATAATTCTATGGAATATCCAAAGTTTTTTGTCGTACATTTATGACTTTATAATCTTGCAAATTTGTGATTTTTTTTCTTGTACATTTACGACTTTAATCTTAGTTATTTCTCATTATATTTCCCCTCCCCCCGGGCTTCGTAATAATTAGTTTTTACCTACAATGGCCCTAATACGGCGTCGTAGGTCTGCTGCCATGTCTGCTACTATAAACATATTGAAAGTTTGCCTTCTGCATCTTTGGTCAGTGGGTGTAGATGCCATTTACAACAAAAACAACTTCCAAAGACACGTCCAAAAGACGTCCACTGAGGAGCCAGAATGAAAGCTTTTGCGATGTCTTTTTTAATCGTCTTTTTTTTTTTTTTTTTAAGATTATTTTTGGGCATTTTCCAGCCTTTATTGATCGGACAGTGGACGGTTTAGAAAGGGGAGCGAGAGAGGAAGCTTAAACGTCTTTATAACATACAACTATTGATGTCAACCTGAGTTGCAGACTCAGACATCCAAAAGGGGTTTTAGTCAGACGTCTAGACATTGAACCCGTTTTGTACGTCCACAGACGTCCAAAAAGGCCCTTACCCAGACGTTCACATATTGAACCCAACTTGCACGTCCCCCAGACGTACAAAAGTGGGTCTGGACTGACGGACGTTATACAGACATGATCTGATCGTCTTCCTGACGTCACATGTTTGCTGAGCGGGGTTAGAATCTGCTCTTGTGGCAGTTTTTGTGAAAGTTTTTGTATGTTATGATGAGTGATGAGTCTAGGGGCTGTCGCAATAACTGCAATATTGCAATACGGCGCTATTGACAAGCCGCATTAGCAGCATGACGATGCGCTGAGAGTCTATTTTGTGCTGAACAGAGAGTTGAAAAAAGGTATCTGAGTGTTTACCCAACCCTCCAATCACAATAGAGGAGGGGCGGGACGAAAAACCACAAAGACCAACCATCACATCCTACATGTACAAGTGCTGAACAATAACAGTAATGGAGGAGAAATGAATACACACAGACCGGCAGGTCCGTCTTCTCTTCCTACTTGTTTCATCCTTCCTTTCATCCAGAGCGAGTACTCTGACATTTTTACTTGACATTTTTACTTCTGCGGATATTCCGAATCATAGCAACCAGACGCAACCAACAAAGTGTCTCAGCTAAAAAAACAAACACTGCGCCTCATTGCCCTTCTGTGTTCTGCATTTAGCAATAAACAAGTATTTCATCAGTTTTAAAATCAGCTTTGTCGTTTAAAAAACAATAATATATAAAATAATATCCTAACAATCAAGAAAGAAGAACAAAAAAAAGCAATAATATCGCTCATCGCGCTGTTGAGCCAATTATTGTCACCGCAGGGGAAGTTCCTTCACCACGACAGCCCTAGATGAGTCATTCATAAGAAAACTTTGAGAAAAGTTTATTGAAAACTGTGATATGAGAGCATTGTCCAACTATCCCAGGAATACAAGCCTGCGAGCTGACAAAACTGGAAACATTATTGCAATTCAGAATCAACATGTAAAACACATTCACACTGCAGTTTTTTTTATATTTCAGTGTTTCATTTTCTTGCAGCAGCTCTGTTTTGGTTTGTTGAGACATGTGGAGTTATATTTGAAGTTTAATTTGAAGTGGCCGCAATGCAAATTTTACATCTCCATCTAGTTTAAAAGCAATCTACTTTTCTTGTTTATCGATGACTCTGTTAATTGTACGTCCTAAAACTTGTTTCCCATTTTGTCTTTTACTTCCTGTCACCTCTGAATTATAGTTTGCTCCTGCCTCCTTTTCCTCCTCTCACCTCTGCTGCTGTCTCTCCTCACTTTTTATCCCTTTCCTCCCCTCTACTCCCCTCGACTCCCCTCGACTCCCCTCCTCTCCTCCTCTCTGCTTTGTGCCATGTTGTAGTCGGGATTATGTGCTCAGGCTGCCAGTTATGCTAGGCTTGCTCGCGCCGCGCTCCCTGGCCTACGGTGTATTTACACCAAGAATTGAATAAGTTGGAGGAAGGTCTGAAACTATTTCTCATTACCATTAGGCTCCGGGAGGGTAATGAATACGGGGATTTGGTTGTCAAATAGGTGTTAGCGGGGGCCTATGTTGATTCATGGTGTGCAAACGTTGTTAAGAGGAAATACATTTCCTTATAAATCACATATGTGAAACGCCACGTCATGCATATTAAAACTCCTCCAGAGGTGAAAACATATATATATGTATTGGGGTTTTTTTTTTATTCAAGCAGACTTTGCAGGGAACTGTTTTCAATTATTTCAGCTCAGTTTTTCATTTATTCCAGTTTTCTAAATATAATTTTTTATGCTTACCCAAAGCCTGAGTCAACTGTAATAAGAAACCAGTTGATAAAGCTGACTTTATTCTACTGAGGGAAATAGACCCTGAAGCTCTCCCCAGTGTGTCTTTAGAGGCTTAGCATGGAAAGCCTTAATTTATAAACCATAAATCTGGATGCGGAGAGCAGATGTGACTCGGCCTGGTCTGCAGCTAATCTTATTGTCCACACACCGGATCATATAGCACCCACACATACCGTAGGTGAAAGTAATTGCAGAAAGCCAGCGTGAAGTCTCACGAGAGCAATTAATTAGTGTGGCCTGTCTGGACTCTGCCCTTCACCTCTGAGAGAGACGTCTCTTAGTTTTATGAAGTCGTGCATTGTCTTCCCATCATACAGCTGTTGATTAGGACTAGTGAGAGATGCCGTCCTGCTCTCTGAAAAGCATTCACCACAGACATGTAACTCCATTTATGATTAACGGAAAGTGATATCCACTAAAATAAGTAGCAGGTGCAAGTTATAGGGATTGAATTTAACGCTGCCCGAGGTGTTGAGATGGATTACGGCTCTGAATGTTGTTGCCAAAGCAAAAAAGTTACTGCACCACTGCAGCAGCACCGTGTGTTCAGAGTAAAGCCAGCTCCTCTGTATTTTTATTAGAGCTGTGTTGCCTAAAGACGACTTTACTGGTACCAGTGGAGTACCGGCGCTCAACACATTTCTAAATGTTTGTTGTGCTGTTAAAATGTGGCTGGGTAGCTTTTTGTAATATTCTTCTTTTCCTTTTTTAGCTTATTTGTGTGAAATGTCTTGATGATTTTATGACAAATATCTACATATTTGTTTAATCACAGCCTCAATAGTTCACCGTAACTCACAACTATCCATCAGCATGAGCTCCTGTGCTCAAGTCTGTCATTTCCTCTGTTAAAAGTCTGTCTGTCTCTCCTCCTTTTACAATGTTGGATTTTATATACTGGATGTAGTTTAATGTTTTTGCTGCTACACTTCAGGGATGTTGATAGGTCTTCAATTTAGCGAGTCCCCGGCACTCTTTTGAGTGGGTCGGTGTGTTTTTTTGACAAGTTGTAGTGTTAAACCTGTGTTTGATTTCCATATTTCCTAAAGCCTCGGGTATACTTTCCACAAGGACGGTCGTACAGACATGAGCTAACTTGGAATCGTGACGTGTAGCTGTATACATACAAAACGCCATAATGTTTAATCTCGTACTACTTTATTGAAGCGTTCGCAGCATAGCGCCATCTCCTGAAAGGTCAAGTCAAGTGTTCAGTTTCTGTGGCTCGTCAAGAAGGGAGTGGCGAAAGGGAGGCACTTTGTGGCACTATTTGGCATCGAAGTAATACCACAACTTTGGCTGTTACACCGTCTTCGGCTGATTCTTCCCCTTTTCCTCACTGGTTCCAGCCGCCAATCACAATCTAGCATAATCAGGGAAAGGCATAGATAGTGAGTTTACTGAGTCTTTTCAGATTTGTATGCGTCAGAGACACAGGACACTTTAATATCTACAAATGACTACATGTGCTCAGACTATAGCCTTACATGCAGCACGTTATTATTGCAGCTTCAACACAGAGGAGGCCGGTTAAACAGAGGAGGACACCACAGAGACAGACAGACAGACTACAAGTATGAAAAAGTGAATTAAAGAACAATCCCATGAAGCGAAGCGATGTCTGCCGTGACCTCCCGCCCACACCCCGCTGGTCCAATTATCGACCGTTTTGATTTGTCTTGGAGAGAGCGAAGCCAATTAGAGAGGCTCTCTGCAGGGAGGCTTGGACACCATCGCTGAGTCCTCATGCATCTGTTTTATGCACTTTTCTTTGAATCTGCACAAAAAAAAACCATAAACAGTAAAACTGACATGTCAGCGTGTTGCAATAATGCTTTTAATGCAACTGAGATGCAAAGTTGGCGTATTGATTAAGAGAAAATGTGATAGGTAGTGATAGAAAACAAGTTTTTCAATCAATAATGACTTAATGGGAACTTGCCTTAACTTGCAGATTACTACTAGCCAACTAAATTAGCTTCTTCTTCTTCTTCTTCTTCTTCTTCTTCTGTTTTTGGCAGGTGCCTGTACAAACTGTTCCATGTGTTCATTTCACTAGAAAGGAAAAAGATGGCAGTGGTCACAGTGTACCATATGGTGCTTTATATGTGGGCAGGAGAGGAAACAAATTAATTAATGAAACTAACTCCAGCACCATATTGCAAAGTAAGCAGCAACAAAATGCTGTGTCATTCTCCATATTTTTCTGACCTCTTGAGGGTATTTTAATGGAAACAAACATTGGCTTCTACTTTTCTTTTGTCGACTTCTTCTTATTTGGTTGGAAGAATGACGTCAGTGTTTTCTCCTCTATCTTCTGCAGTCAACTACCTGTATTACCTACAGTAGATAATAATAATAATATAATAAATTCAACTTATATAGCGCTTTTCAAGGACTCAAAGACGCAGATGGCGGTCGGCATGCCCTAAGCTTTACCAAGAGTTACCGCACGGAACCAAAGCAAAAGCAAAAGAAAGGCCCACCTAAAGCAATCTATATCAGTTTAAGTGTACGCTATATTTAGAACATTTTCACCACTTTACCTCGCCATCAGACAGCCCTTCCTGACAGGAAACTGAAGCTGTTATATCCATCTATGCTCGCCACGCAACCAGACTACATTGGAAAAAACAGTATTTTTACAGAACTTTGGAGTTGCTGGTCTACCGCTGCCTCCATCGGTTAGTTTGTTTGTGTTATTAAGTGTATTAACCAAAGTCACACAATAACACAAACAAACTGAGTTGGACACTTAATTGATGTTCGAGGCCTTTCATAACTTTGAATGGTCTCTCTATGGACTCTTTTGTTATGTGAATGTTGGTTTCTCAGTGAGCTCATCGATTTAAATATTGCCTGTTTTATTCACCTTATATAGCCACGCACGTTTTTTTCACTTCCGGTTAGAAGGCAGTATATTAGTTATTCTGGTTTAGTACCAGCCGTGCTATTAAGCAGCTGTACTGCTGTGATTGGATAGTTTTACCAGAGACAGTTTTACAATACTACATCCATCAGCCATCACTGACTGGGAGAACGACATACGGAAATGTCCTGAAAGCACATCTGAGGGCATTTGTAGTGTCTCATGGTTTAGATGGCTTCGCAATGAGGAGCTACAAAAGTCACGAAGCACATCAGCACACCGGCCAGTCAGCATACAAAAGGCGAAACGACGTCGTGTCCACAGTGTTTCTGTAAACTCTCACTGACAGATAGGTGCCGGGTAGACAAAGGTCCGCATTAGAGAGGTGACATTTATAAAGAGTTGTCACTGCTGACCACAACAATGCTCAAACCCAAGTACCTGTTTTACTATAGCTAGCTCGCAGCTACCTGGGAAAACGTGAGTAAGTGCTAACAACAGCTTCAAGTCCGATCGGACACAGGTGCTGACAGGCAATGCACAGGGTGGATAGAAGCAGACTTTTTTTTTGTTATCATCATCATCATTAACAACAACATCCTCAATATCATCATCAGCAATATCATCGTCATCAATAGCATCAATGTCATTAGGTGCGGAGGTGTTCATGAAAGACTTAAGCTCTTTCTTAGAGGTGGAAAGGGACTCTGTAGATAATAAGGTGAACACGTGGCAGTCAGATGATTACTGGCTTTTGTCCTGAACAAGATGAGATGTGTTGATCCCTAGAAACCTACAAAGATTGCCCCATAGTTATGAGTGTATAGTTTTCCTCTTTGTTCTGCAAAGGGAAAACATAAACATATATTTTGTTAAAGTTTTTTTCTGACTGTGTCCCTGTGAGGAACCGAGCACAACCGAGAACAATTCATCCAGTGAAAGCTCCTGTTGCTTTCCAGCTGAATTGCGATGCTAGTACAGATATTGAAAGTGAGAGGAGTCTGTCTTTGAAATGAAGTTAAAAGCAGCAGATTGAGGCCGGGAGTGTGTTATTGCTTTGTTGCTTGCCTCTTGCCAGAGTAATCAGTTTAGGCTCTTGACACTTGATGTAATCAGCCGGCTGATAGATGGACGGAGAGGAGCACATTCACGTCTGTGCCGGGGAGAGCGGCGTGAATCAAGAAAATGTATGCAATCTAAAAGGTAGATTCAAACACATAAAACAAACAAGCGTGGATTCACAGACACATAAATGTGCGTGCAGACACTCACATGCACAACCACACGCCCCCGCCACCACTCAAAATGTCAATTTAAGTTGGAATTGCTGTGGATCTCCCCTGCGGGCGCCGTGGCAGGAACCATTTGTGTACATTATATCTGCTGCTCACAGGTGAGGAGACGGCCTAATGCAGCGTTTGTTTAGCACTATTTGTCCTCTCCTGTCAGGGAGAATACTTCACAGTCATTTCCGTGTGGGTGACTCTCTCCCTCTCTCTCTCTCCTTTAAGGAGCACATCTGGGATGTGGTTGCCGTGGCGACACAGCTAAGCTCCAGATTTCATTAGCATTTGCCTGGTGCGAGGTTGGTGCAAAACTCTGAAACAAAAGTTGGAACGAAGTGTCCTGAGCTTCAGGAAGGATTTCACCGGGACACAGGAAGTTTACTTACAGATCTGCTGAGCCCCTCAGGGAGCCGATAATAACTATGGCAACCTCTCCAGTATAAAGGTGCACTGCTGGAAGTTACATAACTTCATCAGGTGCAATTATTTGACTCTGTTTGAGTCACTGTGACTCATGGAGAATTGCAGTATAATGGCTTTCTAAGAAGCTGCATTATATTTAAGTGAAGCTAAAAGCAGCCTCATCTGAGGAGATGCTGTCAGCTCATCATTATTATCACTAGTGTAGAGACGTAGGCCTACATATGTAGAGTACTGACTAGTTTGTGTGGCTTTTAGTGAGCCCTGTACACCCTGCGATAATGCACTCTTCTTCTTGACTTGCTCATACTATTATACGGCTCTAATTGCAATAAAACTTCGTTCTTGACCTTGGAGAAAGCGGTCAAAAACTCAACGTTCCACTTACTTGCGTGTTCTTGAGTTTTTCACAGAATCACGCTTTGTTATGTCAACAGCATTTCAGTGACGATATGTCAACGTGGTTAGGACCTGCTTCTCTTTGAAGTAGTCACTTACCGGCCGGTGCACTTATCATGATGATGCTGCTACATGTACAGTATATATATATCCTTATAGTCAGTGTGTTAATAGAGTAAATTAGATGGTGGTTGGTGTGTGCCCAGTTTGGAGAAGCAGACAGGAGTACCGGCAGGAAGCTAAGCGACGTACTGCTGTGGACGCCACGTTAGTTCAGATCAGAAAGTCACACAAGCTAACTAACCGATCGATGCAGCGGTAGACCAGCAACTCCCCTGTTCTGAGAGGGAAAGTTCAGTTCAGTTCCCCGTCAGAAAGCGCTGTCTGACGGCGAGGTAAAGCAGTGAAAACATTCTAAATATAGCGTACACTTAAACTGATATTGATTTTTTTAGGTGTCTTTACCTCGCCGTCAAACAGCCCTTTCTGACGGGGAACAGAAGCCGTTATATCGCTCTCTTCAAAGCCACCAGACTCCATTCACAAAAACAGTAATTTCACCTCTCAGAACACGGAGTATACATACGTACTTACATGTATAAAAAAATCCAAAATAACCCTTTTAGTTATTTCCAAACTTAACATTGCTAACACTGACTCAGCTAGTGCTAGTTCACATTATTCATAACCTTATTGATTAGCTTACTGTGGTAACCTACGTCACTGCTTTCTGCTAACGGCTGAGTGGACGTTTCTATGTGAAAAGAACACAGATGGACCCGCCCTTTAAACATATTTTGATCTGCAAATCAATGTCACTGGAAATATAGTCTTAAAAATTCCTTTTGGACGTCTTACACATCCTGAAATCTCAGTCGTATAGTATGTATAAGTGGCAACTGCTCTTCAGCTCGCCGGTACCGTTTGATAACTGATAGGCTTTGACATTGATTAATAACTAATCATTAAGCTCAGCGAGACCGTTCCTCTGTAGGAAAACGGTGTTCCCGTATTCTCCACCGACAGCCATTCATCATTCATTGATAATGTGGAGAAATCCTGCCAGTATTAGCATTCGTCCTTCTTCCTGTGAGAAGCAGAGCTGCACATCCCGATGACTGATGTCACGAACAACATCACCGTGTCAGCACAAAAAAATTAACTGCTGCTTTATATACTGTATTTGATATTCTGTCCGCTGCCAGTTGTGTTGTCGTTTTAATTTTAATCTTCTTCAGGGGGATTTTTTCGTAAAGATGTCGTCATTGAGTTGATTTAGTGTCGGCGAGGACGACAGAACAGGATAAATGAAGGAATCAGTCCAGAGTAATGAAATTGTACCTTTTCTGGCGGATCTGAAGGAAACGCTTCCTGTGTGAGAAAGGCTGTATTATTACACTTTTTACTTAAAGTCATCATCTTATCTATTTAGTTGACACAAATACATGCTACTACTCATGTGTCCTGGTCCAAAGACACCAATCAGTTAACTATTTGAATGATAAATTGATTTAGTTTCTGTAGTCACCATCTATTCTCAGATCTTCTCCAATATGACGCCCAAAATGTCTTCCCCAGGTTGGTCCAGACAGCTGAACCACTCCCTATCTCTCCTGCTCTTATCTGAACTGTCATCTCTTCAAGAAAAACTTGAGAAATACCCCCCTCTCCCTCTGAATTACATCGCCTCTCCCATATCAGCCCCCCTCAACTTGCTGCTCTGGGCTCTTATCTTGAAGTAGAAATAAATCTTTCTACCTCTCCCCTCAGCTCTTATTTCTCCTCCTTGCTCTCGTCTGTCAAACAAGATCATTCAAGGGCAAGAGTTTGTCACTTTTCATGTCAGAACTCTTTGGGTCTGTGACTCAGTCCCTTTACTCTTCTCTAAACTAATTACACTGTTTTAAGTTACTTACATGAGCCCTTCTATTAAAGTGTGACGTACGGAATAAACCTTCTCCAGATTCTGTTTAGAAAAATACGTCCTAAGAAGTTTGGTTTGTCGTTGCAGTGATCTGGTGTGTGTGGGATTATTCACGTAAAGGTGCTAGGCAATAATTGTTGCATACAGATCTCACAATAGGCAAAAATGACTTTTGAATTCTTCCAAAAAATACGCAGGTTCAAACTATTCAAATATCTATTTTTGTGCCTTTAGTCCTAACTGAATGTGACAAAATCAGTTTGATTGCAATGTTCTCTGTTGAAGTGTCCTGATTGGCTGCACGTTTTAGCTGAACTTTTGTCAGACGTCCTGTTTCTATTTATTCCTGTCGCTTGCTTCAATGGTGTACACCGCAGGGACTGGGACACAACAGTAGTCTTCTAGTCTTCTCTACTGTATATTTCCACCATTTTTGCATCCAGATCTGTTGTTTGTTCTGTCGTGTTCCTATCAGCTCACTTGATGTCAGTTGATGTCAAACATGTTTGAAACACTTGCGAGGTTCTCAGATCCACATTACATCAAGTCGCTGACATGTTACTCAGAGGGGTTTGGCGTACTTGCCAACCTCGAACCAAAATCTGAGTTTCAGAGACTTGGTTTCCTGCATTCTGGTGACTTTTAAAGAATGAAAATAACAAAATAATAAGTACACTGCGACATCATTTTTAATTTTACCTTTAATTTTTAGGAAAGTAAAGTGAATAATTCGCCCCCCCTGGCGTAAACTAATAATCATCCTTTTTTATTCATTTTTTTCCTCCTACTGGA
The DNA here is from genome assembly GCA_916701655.1 of Sebastiscus albofasciatus. NCBI lineage: Eukaryota > Metazoa > Chordata > Actinopteri > Perciformes > Sebastidae > Sebastiscus > Sebastiscus albofasciatus. Next base: position 10,668 of record CAKAOI010051105.1, read on the forward strand.
GTATTTATTTCACTTAGTACTCTCCATTTCTCTCTCCGTCTCTCACTCACTGAAGATCCTTTCAGACACAATGCGACAACCCCACCACTGCGCTCTGAAACCCGTTTTTGCCACACCA
>CAKAOI010051107.1:0-24182 GCA_916701655.1 Sebastiscus albofasciatus
TATGACAAATAGGCGCTTAGACAGAGATGTCTATTACTTCCAGTGCATGTCGAGGAATAGAATTATTAAATAGTAATAGTCAACTTTAGGAACTAATAAGGCGGAACAAGACATGATGTTCAGGTAGACCATTGTGAATGAAAATTGCCGATATATCTCATTGTTTGTTTTCAGAACAAGGATTTCTTGGAAACTTGTCATTCTACATTGTCACATTGAAAGTCCTGTGACTTTAAATTCATAACAAAACTATGTAGGTATTTCACAAATATTCCTCCAAGCTCTCGTATCTACATGTTATCAGGAATATTACAACATATTTACCTTCATAGCTGCCAGTCTGTGCCCTCATGAGCCTGCAGGACTATCAGCACCGTTAACAAAGGCACTAATCTGAACCGTTACAGTGTCACACGCCATAGAGCTCAAGAGGAAGTCATTGCATCCTCTGCACCTTTAACCACCTAGACCACTATAGTTTCCTGTTCAATTCACATGAATTCACACGAAATTTCCACTGAGTTTCACTGAGTGGGGAATTCCAGTGCAGATGTGACTCCTGTGGATTCTCACCTTTTAACTTCAGATAAATTGATGTCACAGTTGATTGTTTTTGACAACATACATGCTCTGTGAGCATTTTATATTATTGTCAAGCTTTTTTCTTCAAGGTTAATAAAGCGAACAACCAGTAGATGAAGAGAGGGTATAATATTCCCTATAAAGTACAGCTGAAAAGTATAAATCGCCAAATATGTTTAAATATAGTATAGCATGTCATAAAGAAGTCATAGTATCGTAAGCCATAAAAACATAAAAAGTCATGGTATAGTATGCCATAAAAATATTTTAAAAGTGAAGTGAATATCTTTGTGTCAAATATTTTAAACAGTGAAGTGAATATCTTTGTGTCATCTATCTCTGTACAGTGAATATCTTTGTGTCGTCTATCTTTGTACAGTGAATATCTTTGTGTCGTCTATCTTTGTACAGTGAATATCTTTGTGTCACATATCTTTGTTCAGTGAATATATTTTTGTCATCAATCTCTGTACAGTGAATATATATATATGTATAATATAATATAAGTATGAGATGATAAGTTGAAAGGTGTTTTAATGATACCAGTATATTTATTTATCATGTAAATATATTTAACTTGCACTGTCAGTGATATAGGTCAGTCTCTGCGTCTGTTTAAAGTTGCTCTACAAGTTAACTCTTCTTGCCTTGCCTCAAGTTATAGAAATAAAATGCATTTTGCCTTTTGTTTGTATAGACAGTCTTTTAAAAAGAGTACCATCTAGTGGTGACAGCAAGCCATGCAGGACAGCCAATCCATTGAATAGTGGTATATTCCTTAATAATAAGATGTTTCCTTTAAAATTTTACATACGAGATTTAAAATTGATATTGAGTATTGAAAATTACACTTTTTTTTTATCAAGAACTGCTACAATATGGCACAACGATAAGAGAAATGAAGAATGATTCAAACTAATTATGTGTTTGATAAATTTCTTATGGACAAATAAGAATTTTTATTCTGAATTCTGAACTTTTTCTTTATATATATTTATATGTATATATATACATATAAATACAAATGTATATATATATATTATTTGTTTTTATATATTTACATTTATTATATATATATATATGAAATATATATGTAAATAAATATATAAATATATTATTTTTTATTTTTTTTACTTTATTAATGTACCCCCAGCTTGAGCAGTTTTCGTATGTATATATACTGTTAATGTGATTATATTTTCTAAAATTAAAAAAAGGAAATACTTAAATGAGACGTTGATAAATACTGGGAAAATAGAAATTCTTTTGTCTTTTATGGCAAATAGGAATGTTATACTAAAGTTACAAAAATATAACATTCTGAGGATAGTGTTCATTGATTTTACAACAATTTATCTTTTTTTACTGCTCATTTTTATGTGTTCTTCCTTTCAAATCTGTCAAGTTCCCAACCATTTTGACCATCGCGCTAGGGTCGGTTGAATTTACCAGGAGTCCTAAAATGCAGCATCAATACACGCTAAGGGGCGGGACTTACTCTACTACTCGCCACCCCATTGGCTATCTCCACCATCTCAACTATGCACTTCCGGCAGCTCTCAGCAGCCCGGATGTAACGTAGCAACTGTTCAGACTTATCGGAAGTTACAACCGTGTAACACACACAAAACCGTGTACAGCAGCTGTACAGATAATAAACTTCTGTGACAGGTTATTCTATTTCACCAAATGGCTTATCCAGGATACGGTGGGGTGAGTGAATTAAACGTTATTGTGACATTTTAGTGCTAAACGAGGAGCTACGTTAAAGCTAGCCTCGGGGAGCTAGTTTCAATCACGGCATATTACAGAAGGATGGGACACCTTCATAGCTGCTCACGCGCAGTACAATCTAGGTGGCCCTCGACGCAGCTTCAGTTACACTGCGCATGCGCAATACCCCATTACACAAGCCCGAAGTACCTAGCCTCCTTCTATAGTCCTTGGTTTCACTTGATGTCACAAGATGTTCTGTTACAGGTTTCCATGTCTTCCTGTAGCCAGCTGGTTTATAGGTATAAACTCTTATAGTTTAATCACAATAGAGCGTTTTAATTAAGGCGTAAGGAGCCATATTTGCATCTCCAGGTTATTAGATACTGACTTCCTGGTTGAAATTCCTCAACATTCAAGAGGAGAACTAGCTTATTACCTTTAGCCTAATATGTGTGAGCAGGCTTGACCGATAGTGTGATATCAAACTCTTCTTAAAAGCTTATAATCAATATTTGAAATTTTAGGATAGTATAATTAGCTTAATATAATGCTAACATAATACTGGATGAATGCACTGTCCCTGTCATTCTTTAGCTAATTAATTAACCTACCATAGACACTCCCTATTCTATTTTAATCCTATTGAAAGGCCACTTAAATTCCTTTAGGCGTGAGTAACGTCAATAGAACTCACAAAGAAAGATCTTAAAGGTGCAAGTGCGTAGGGTTTGGCTGCATCAAGCGGTGTGGTTGCAGACTGCAACCACCTGAAACTTCCCTGTAGGAGAACTACAGTGGCCGGCGCAAAAACACAAATGTCCCTATCTAGAGCCAGTGTTTGGTTTGTCAAAATGTCCAAATGTAGTTATAAACAGCTCCTTCCAAGCTAACGGAAACACAATTCTTAGTTTCAGATGATTATACACTAAAGAAAACATACTTATTCATATTTTATTCCATTTTCTGCCAATAGATCACTGTTCCTTTACGAATGGTCTGACACTTCTTATTAAAAACTAACATTTGTAAGCTTTGTATAAAGAAAAGTAACTTTTAGCAAAGTCTTAAGTGTTGTAGAATAGGGACTACAACCCACAATGCTCTCCTTCAAGCAAGCATTGAATCAACCAATAGCAGGCCTCCAAAGGTGACAGGTCAGGGCTGCATCACTGCAGCTTCATACACAGCTTCTTTGCGTTCCAATACCCATACTACCATGCTATTTAGTATGTCCTAATACATAGTATGTCAAATGCAGCATGCCAAAAATACCAGGATGTTCTACTACGTCCGGTCGCATTTTGCAGGATGAAGGCCGGCATGCTTCTTCTGACCCCACAATCCTCTACGCAAGTTCAAGGCACAAGTACTATATCGCAGTTGTATGCATACCGCAACAGTACGTGCTGTACTTTGTAAGGGCAGCTGCAGTACGTACTAAAAGTAAAAAGAAAAAGCTTGCCATAGTCATGATTAAGATTACCCACCACTCATTGAATCCAAAGCTTGCATGCTTTAATATATTGAAACACACAAAGAAGAGGGCATATACAAGATATTTCCCACACAGTTATGTTGACTGTTATGCTGTATAGTTAATGTGTGTGGGAGTTGAGACCAAGTCTGAACACATTCATATACAAGAGAAAAATGACATCATTCTTAGCATTTTGACACATAAAACAAAAACGGTGTCCTCTGTTCTCTGCCTCAGTATGGGGGTCCAATGCCAGGGATGCCAGCTCAGGGGATGCCGATGCAAGGGATGCCAGGAGGGCCCATGGGAGGCCACATGCCTGGGCACATGCCTGGGCACATGGGTGGGCCGATGGGAGGCCCACCAGCCCAGGGAGGATACGCCGCATATGGAGGAGGAGGCTTTCCTGGCACGTACGGCGCCCCGGCCCCAGCTGCCAATGATCCGATGTGGGGTTACTTCACAGCCATAGCAGGCCAGGTAGGTGTGGATAAACTGTGGCTTTTAATGATTAGATGAGTACACGTTATACATGTAACCTTTATAGAAGCCACGGGTTTCACCGCAGGCTTGTTTTCACTTTCACATTTCAAGTTCAGACAAGAACAAGTAATTCTCTCTTTGCAGATATTTCAGGTTTCATGAATCAGTTCAGTAACTTAAGACAGAGCTGTACTATGTCTGAAAATATGGTGCAGAGATAGCAGGGCTCTGTCTTAACTTGATCCCACTCTGCAACAATTGTCACAAGCATCACTAGAGCAAATGACTTGTGTAACAGTGAAAGATTAAAGTAGTTTTAAAGAGTAGATTCATTTTGTTTATTGTATTGTAGTACACCAGTAACTTGGTAAAAAAATCTTCAAAATTAACAGAATTTGTATTTATTATTAAAATAATAAATTGTACACAAGCAACTTTGTAAAAAAATCTTCAAAATTAAGAGAATTTTTATTTATTATTAAATAATAAATCATACACGAGCAACTTTGTAAAAAATCTTCAAAATTAACAGGAATTATGATTCAAGTGTGAACCTTTTTAATGCATAAAAAAATTGGTCAAAACTTAAACAGGAATTCAAATTCCAGTATATAATGTATAAAGTATATTAACATAGCACTAAATTGATTGGATCGGCCCCATTTTCACCGATACCCAATCCAGCTATTTGAGCCGGTATCGGCCCGATATCCTATCCGGTATCGGTGCATCCCTAGAACATAGAGAGCCTAGGGAGGTGAGTACTCTATACAATTTATATTGATTTTGGGTGAACTATTCCTTTAACAGGAATCACTTAACTTTTAACTCATATTCTCTTGCCGTTTTCCTTATTTCCACTCAGCCTAGAATACACAGTACTGGAGCGGTAGCATACACGGGGAGATGGGCGACTCTTTTTTAGTGTTCCTCTGCTCTCGTCTCTTCACACTTGACCAGTCTCCTCAGAACATTGTTTATCCCTCTGAGAGTCACGCATGGCTGAATGTCACTTCCTGCTCTGTACAGGACGGTGAGATCGACGCAGAGGAGCTCCAGAGGTGTCTGACCCAGTCGGGTTTCACTGGCAGCTACTCCCGTAAGTCTCCCCGACTCCTCCGTTATACCACTCACACATGAGTTCTTCTACAATGCTGAGGTGTTTAATTCAGCCAAGTGTTTTAGTCCTGCAGGACAGGTGTGTAAGCTGTGGCCGTACTCACTAAGGATCACAGTTAGAGGGCTTTAAAACACAGAAACACAAAATAGTTGCTAATATGAAGTGATGCTGGTTCTGGCAAAGCATGCTGGGTAGTATGCGAGGCTGGGGCCTGTTTCACCAAACATGCAATCTCCGAGAAGGTAGTGTAGTCTACTTCAGGGGAAGTGGCTGAAGGCTTGGTAAACCACTATGACAGTGCACCGACCATGTCAACAGTGATTGGCTGACAGCTGAGCAAAATATGCTTTTTGAAAGTGCAACCTCCTATATCTCCAAAACACTGCAGTGAGCGCATTACCTGCAGCAGTCAAGGCCCAAAACATTACATTTTAAAGTCCTAAAGTTTAAATGTTCAATGTTTAGAAGGGAGCATCATGGTAGTATTTTTATGCTATAAAAATGCATGGATTGTGACACCTAACCTGACTAATTCTTTTATTCTCTTCACAGCATTCAGCCTGGAGACGTGCAGGATCATGATCGCAATGCTCGATGTATCCTTTCTGTGCCACCACCAGGGTTAAGTGGGGAAAAAAATTGTTGGCACAACAGTGACCATAATGTGGCCATCGCACCTCCTATTGTTCGTTCCTACTTGTTCTTGAACTATGTGTACAGTGGGTGTGGCGTTCAACCTTGAACCGGGTCAACCAGCTGCCGTCTTCATTCCAATGCCACCAACAGTTACTGTATCTTAACCAGACCGCCACCAGAGGGACTTCACGGGCAAGATGGGCTTCAACGAGTTCAAGGAGCTGTTCACGGCTCTGAACGGCTGGAAGCAGAATTTCATGATGTTCGACCGGGACAGGAGTGGAACCGTGGAACCCCACGAGATGACTCAGGCTATCAACGCGATGGGTGAGAGTCTTTAACAGTTATTTACAGTTTTTCTCCTTCGCTTTGGAATTCCTCGCCAAAATTTAGCACAAGTTTAGAGCGTTATTTACTCTCCTTCTCGACAAGTTAGTATGACATGGTTGGTACCAATGGATTACCTTCACTCTAGCTCTAAAGACAGTAAAGTCGGTCCGATCCCGCAGGGGGTGACAACATGAACGCTCAAAGGTTAACTTTTATAGTGCTTGTAACACGTTGCAACACAAATACATTTACTAAACACAAATGTCCACATCCTGTTTCTGTGTATACAGAATTGAAGCCTTTAGTATTGACCTTTCCCAGTAAACTTTTACCTGCTACAACAACCTTCAGCTAGACAAAACTGACATTCTGGTTTAGCAGCCTTCAGTAAGCAGTCAGTGTCAACAACATGAACAAAATAGAGACTAGTATGTAAGAAACATGTCCAGGGTTGATGGTGAACAGTCTTCTAAACATTTAGACCAGTACGGCTCACACCGTGACAAAACAGCTTTTCATTTTGGTGGCCAATTTACTGACACAATAACTGCTATTGAAGCAAGAATGAAGTGTTTTGGGTGAGTTACTACCTTTTGTTGTGACGCCCCATGAAACAGCTGTGACGATTGCACTTACAGTTTAGAGAAAGTTAAGACTGTTGCAAAATAAATTGAGCCAAAGCGATGTAATGGTGAAGACATATCTAATGGTAACCGAAATGGAATGTTTAATGACATTTAATTAAACTTAATAGAAGTCAGTGAGGCCTTAATGTGTGCTGATTGGTGCGATCCGTCTCTGACTCCTCATCCGTTTGATCACAGTCGAGCAACGAGGAGGCAGACTGTCACTCTCTCTCTCCATCCTTCATATCACTTCACAGTTCACCAGAGGAAAACATTACACTCATTACTACATATGCTCCATATTAATATATTCCCTATTCTTAGATGTATTCCTCCAAATTGGCAGTTTATGAGAGGAGGAATTCTGATGGCGTATCGTCATCAGAATTCGGCGAAGCAGTTGAAAAAAAATAAAATGGTGATCTTATCTCAGTCTAAATTGTTTTCTCTCCTGTGTTTACTTAAGAACTTACGGCACCCGGGAGTGGCCATAGAGAGAAACAACAACAAAAAAAAATATATATATATATATATATGTATTGAGGAGACAATTTATTAATTTGTGTCCCCGAGATATAATTTGTTCCCCTCAATTTAATTAAATTGTTCCCACGTTTAGATTAATTTGTTCATACAAGATAGTAATTTGTGGGCATGTCTGTAAAGGGGAGACTCGTGGGTACCAATAGAACCCATTTTCATTGACATATCTTGAGGTCAGAGGTCAAGGGACCACTTTGAAAATGGATTCCTTAAGATTTCTAGTTTCATATGATACCAGTATCTTCACTCTAGCTTTAAGACTGAGCCTACAACCTTAAAATCACAAGTTAATGCGTTATTATCACGTTAACTTTTAATATATAGTGACGTTTTGTATATTTTGAGCCCCAGTTTGACAGGAAACCCTGGTATCTGTTGAAATGAGAAAAAGATAAGTGACATTTTCTCCCCCCTCTCCATCAGGCTACCGCGTGAGTCCTCAGGCTCTGAACGCGATCCTCAAGCGCTACAACAAAGGAGGAAGAATCTACTTCGACGACTACGTGGCCTGCTGTGTCAAACTGCGAGCTGTCACAGGTAGGAAACACACACACACCCAGGATCCGAGCCGGATGGAGATAGAAATGACCCGACACGTTCAGTGAACAGCCACTCGTGTGCAGACGCACGCTTTTAACGCGGACTGACAACGAACCAGCGTTCGGGTTCATTCCACCTGTAATCCCCGTTGTTATCTCTGAAGAGCTGTGACATTCCGCTTGGCTCGCTGCACTAATCCGTGTCACCGGGTGTTGGGGAAATGAGCGTTATTGAAATGGTGAGCCTTCAGTGCTGTGATGGTTTACTCTTCCTGTTACAGATAACTTCAGACGGAGAGACACCATGCAGCAGGGATCTGTCACCTTCCAGTATGATGACGTAAGTCCCAGTTTCTTTATGTGCTGAGCTTGTTCAGAGTGGGGAACCTCCGGGCCGATGCCGCGGGAAGCACGCCGTGCAGCAACAACGGTACCCTCACCATCGGACACGCGGACATCGAGCAGAGTCGCCAATGTCTGGGTGCCGTTGTTGCTGAGAGGTGAAGCGCGTTTCCCAGCGGCATCGGTCTGGCGGTGGGTGCGCCAAACATTTCGACTTCAGATGGTTGATCTGTGCACCTGTACCGGTACGGGGCAGCGGTGGGGGAAGCAGCAGCAGCCCACTCATTTGCATAATGAGGCAGAAATGCATAAAGAAATATAAAAAAGAAAAGAATACAGAAATAGATATGTTTGGGGAAATAAATATAGGGTGAAATGCAAAGGAAAAATCATGCAGAAATATAAATATATAAATAAATACATAAATTAAAAAATAAAAATAAATACATTTAAAAATTCATAAAATTAAATACATGAATAACTAAAAGGGGTAATTAAACAAAAGAGTAAATAAATAAGGTAATTAATACAAATATAAATAAATAAAGAAGCAACTTAAAGCAGAAATATCAATTTATGTCACATTTTATCAATTAATTAATGGCTACATTTATTTCTAATATTATTTTTGCTACATTTAATGACATATTTATTCATTTATGGAGTCATTCATTTATTTATTCATTTAATTTTGGCAGATTCTGTCCTCCATACATTAGGAGAAGCACGTTCATGACAAAAAAGCAATTTTAATTGAAGTGTTTTTCCACCTGTGAAGAGACACTATGACTTGTAACTATGACAGGTCTGGACCACGCGTGAATTTTGTTGGTACAGCTACTTAAGAACTAATCTGTTTGTATGAGTGCTTCTTGCATGAGGAAATGAAAACACCTGTGGTTGATTTAACAAAACAGCTTTGTGGTTGACACTCTGTCTCTTTGTCTCTCGCGTTAACAGTTCGTCCTGTGCACAATGGCCCTCTAAGGTCCGCCGTATGTCCCACACCACGAGGTCAGCGCGCCTGACGAGCCAATCAGTGGTGGATTCTGGACCACTGCCTCATAGGAATGTAAAGGGAGGCCAGTATATTTGACTGAGTGGAAATGAGCCGCAACAGGAAAGTACCCATCGCTTGTAACGCTTGCAGTAACGCTTTAGTCTTGTATGTCACACAGGGAAGTGCTAAAGATGTATCATATATACACAGTATGTATCCACATTAGAGGGAATATAATACATTGTCTTTAAAGCCCATATGTGTAGGATTTTCAAAATAAAAGTTGCAGCACATTAGTGTAAGAATAATTAGAGAAAAGCTGCATTAGATGCACACATACAGGCTTTAAAGAACGGGGGTTTGAGAGTTTCAGTGGAAAATGTAGGAATTAATAAACCAGATTATATCTTCTACTATTAGTTTGAAAATTCTGCTTTGGGTCTCTCATTTTGGAATGAAAGTCAACTGATATAGAGGATGTTCCTACCTGCGAGACACCTATTGTGCCATTATAATCTCTGAATGTATGGTCTAATATATTAAACCCATTGATATATAACTCTGTAGTAATGGCAGCATCATGATTGATTAAATGTTAGCTAACGTATTCTCATACAACGGGTCGTATGATATCTTAAGAAAATTAATTTCTTGTGCTTATCCTACGAATATCCAGCGTCAATTCCCAGCCCAGTCTTTTCAAAATAAACTTCCGTCTTCACAGGAACGACTTGGTTAGGTTTAGATAACAAAACTACTTTGTTGGGTTTAGGGAAAGATTGTGTTTGTGTTATGCCACACCAGAAGTGGCGTAACTTAAGTACGGAAGTTACGTGCCAAAAATGACTTAATTAGGTTTAGGAAAAGATCGGGGTTTGGGTTAAAATAACTCCGGAAGTGGCGTAACTTAAATACGGAAGTTACGTGGTTCACAATACCGTGGATTACATACGAATTGATTTCTTGGGATATATAGGAATTACTTTTCGTAGGTATATCTACGAACGGTGTATGAGAACAGCCTGTTAGCAGCATTTACAGATAAAATGATGTTGATTTACACTGAACTTCATACAGTTATGAATTTTTGTCAAAGCATTTTTCCTCATTATTTTTTGTAATATTTGTGCACTTGTGTTTCATAAAACTTTAGATCATAGATTAGCCTGATGTTTAACTTGATAACAAGCCAAAGTGACTGTGAGCCAATATAAATCCACACTGTTATTAATGATATGAAATACAAACATATTGTCATATAGCTACAGTATGTTCATTTTTGCAGCTGTAAACATTTTGTTTTTCAGTACAAACACAGTCGTGTCCTCATTTGTAAAGATTGCACACACCCGATGTTGTAGTAAAAATCATATTTTGTTACTCACAATAAACACTTTCTAATCAGTATGCATTCTGTTTATTAATTTATACAATTGCGCATTCCTCCCCTCCCACTCCCCCCAGTCTATTTACACAATATATTTCATTTCTTTAAATATAGTTAAGAACAGAAACATTCAAATTAGCTGTTAAGTGTTGCATTGTATAAAATACAGTGGCAAACATTTAAAAAAATGCATAAAAACAATTGTGAACAGCACTAGATTTTAAAAAGTGACATTTATAATCCAGTACAGCAAGTTTTCTAATCTGTGCAAAAGTTTGCAAATCCCATGAAAGTTCGGTAGACTCTTCAGGCGGTTTGGACATGTCGAGTTTAGCAACTTTTGTTCTACATCTGTGCTCGAGAAAGAATCAAAAGGAAACACCCCGCGCTCTGCTGGGAACATCTGTATTGTCTCTTTTGTCTCCATCCGTCTTAACCGATACGTCTCCATCAGGTTTCAGGGGGACAAAATGACAGTAAAGTGTTGAATACGTTCAATAAGGGTAACGTCAATGTAGAAAATCAATGTGCAATATTAAATCAAGACAGACAGTACGTGCAGCTTAAAGCCTGCCGCTGAAGTCTTGCTTGCTACATTGAGAGGCTATGCATTCGTCATCTTCCCATCATCCCACAGCATTCTAACTAACATCAGGGGGTTTTAAAAACAATAAGGTACATAGAAAAATAATGGCAAATGAAACTTTTGTTTTAGAAAAATAGGTCGAACCGTTATTTCTAAATCTCTCTGGGTGAGTTATGGAGCATACAAATCAATACACACAGTTGATTGAGACCTTTTTTTATAATTTAGTCAAGTGCGGTCTCCATGCAATACGTGAGCTCGTGTTGGGATTTGTGTCATTTTCGTCATGCGCCCTAAAATGGTTCAGTACATTTACATCTTGACGGTGGAGAAGCGGGGATCCGTTGCGTTGGATTGACGTCGTTTGTAAAGGCTAGAGCAGGCTTAGAAAGCTAAGGCTATTGGAGGCTGAGCTGAGTCCTCGGCCCCAAACATGAAAAAAAACGTTTTTTTTTGTTTGTTTTTCTGATGATGCTTTCTTAATGATGATTTTTTTTTTTTTATTTATTTACGAAATTGTACTTTTTAAGTAGACAATGGAAGACCTAAAGCATGCAACCAAAAACGTATGGTGTGGGATCGTCTAGACTTCTCTCCAGTTGCGAAGAAAATTCCGCTTCCTGTCTGGTTTACATACGCTTGTAAGGGACATTATGTCAACGCAGTTTGGGGATTTGGGGATCACACCTACGGGCAATTTAGAGTCAACAATTAACCCAACCTGCATGATTTTGTACAGTGGGAGGAAACTGGAGCACCCGGAGAAAACCCACGCTAACACGGGGAGAACATGCAAACATGCAGAAGGGCCCCAAGCCGGGTTCAAAACTGGAACCGTCTTGCTGTGAGGCAGCAGTGCTAACCACTGCACCCCCAACGTATTTCTCAGGGCTCATCGTTAAGGATTGCCCTCTTGCCCAGGGCAAGTAAAATGCTACAGCGGGTTAGTAAATCTAGCAACTTACTTGCTTTGATTGGGGCAAATGGTAAAAAAAATTAATCTCGCAAGAAAATGGTTGCGGGTAAAGACAAAGTTGCAACCGAGCATTTCAATTATCCTGGAAAACAGCAGTTTAGGTGCTTGGTGTTAGAGGATGTGGGCAAAACTCCAGATTAATTTACTTAAATAAAGATTAAACATGACAGTTAACTTTGGTCTTTGGTGTTATGTGATTATCGCTAATAGAAAAAAACACAATTTGTATAGGGGCAAGTAAGAATTAACTTTGGGCAAGTAGATTTCTGAAACCACTTTCCCAACATTAACGTTAAACCCTGCTTCTGGATCAAAATATACATGCAACTACTACTACTGTATATTAGAAATATTGGTGGCATACAAAGTTAGAGCAAAGATCACCAGTGCAATCAACTACTGTGCAATTACAAGTACTGGGAGCACCGAGTTCTCCGGATGTGAATGTGGGCGTGAATGGTTGTGTTAGCGTGGGTTTGGAAGAAGACAAAGAAGTACATTTACCAATCATTCAATCAGAGAAATCATTAAAATCCCCAAACTGCCTGGACATAAATGCCCTTTACATGATTATAACTGCAACTGCAAATACCCCACAACCATGCTGATGTAATATTGACAGGATGCAGGTGGTTATATAGTAATTATGTGTTTTTAACTTGAAGCCTTAATTGTGTTGTCTTGACCGTTGAACTTGAACATTCTGCGTGTTTAGTTAATTCACAACAATAAATGCTGCTGAAAGACGCTCTTTTCTTTGTTCATATAAAATCATCTCCAGAGTGTTATAAACTCTAGAAATATACCAAGATTCTTTTCATCGTTTATTGCTCTCAAAGACTCACAAAAGTCTTGTTGTGCTATGGGATGTCCACGCAGCCTCTACACACATTATTAATATTTTGAGCGGAGTAAGATTTCGATGTAACAGTAGGCACGCTAAATATACAGACGGACCTCCTCGTGAGTTCGTGACTGCGACGACCGGTTTCGGAGCTGCTGATAAAAGCTGCGGAGCGGAATATAGAAATGCCTCGGAAAGAGTTTCAAGTAGCTTTGTCCCGCCCCCGTGAGTGGGGGGACGAGTCGTAGAAAATGAGACTTGATAGCTACAGTAGTCTGTAAGCATGCCAAGATCACACCTGATTGCCTGGTGGGTTTGCGGTGCGTTGTGTGTGAGAGGAACATGCGTCAGGAAAAGAAAAGAAACCGTGAGGAACAAAAACATGCATATCTCTTTTAAAAAAAGCACATAGGTAGGTGCCTCGTGTTGCTGGCAGTGTTCTATTTGAAGTATGTACACGGTAGGTAGATGGTGACTTTACATATGGTAGTAATATAGTGTATAAATACCTCTGTATAAATGACTTTATACATTTAAATCAGAGAGTTTGGAAGGGCGGGGGATGGGAGAGTTTCCGAAAAGGAATGGAAGAAAGTCTACAGTTTGTTTTCCTTTTGCATATACAGTCTCTTTTCTTAGACCCTGAGTCAAGCTTGAGAGAAGATCTTCGGTCGACGTTGGACGCCTACTTTCCTGGAAGCCCCGGGTCAGAAACTGGCCTGTGGAGTCCCAACGTTCCTGAGCTGCTGGGGACATCAGGTAAGGAGGCTTGTCGGCCTGACGGGAACCTCGGTGGCTGTTGTTGTTGTTGTTGTTGTTGGGTGGTGGTTGTGGTTGTGGTTGTGGCGTTGCTCTACAGAGTCCACGCCGTTGTGTGTGTGTCTCTGCTCTGTGTCCGTGTCGCTCTCGAGCAGTCCAGCAAAGTTCCCGTCTGGAAGAGTCTCTGTGCGGAGGAGGACTGGGGAGGTTTCTTTGGATTGGTTCTGGGCCTTTTCTGGGCCGGGGCTCTGGAGGAGACACGGGACAAGAGGGCGTCAAGAGAAACTAAACACAGAGATATCAAAGGAAGCTGAGTACACATGGTTACAGATCATGGGGGCGATTCTAAGATCTGGGTGGAGGTTTCGTTTCAACATTGGGGGTGAAATTTTCAGCGTCAAACATGTCATTTCCTGCATTCTGGTGAATTTGTATGCACCAATTTCTGCCTTTTCTACATCAACTTATGGTGGAAATGTCTTTATTTATGTAAAGAAAAACACAAAATGGCTTTGCATGTTCTCCCCGTGTTAGCATGGGTTTACTCCGGGTGCTCCGGTTTCTCCCACATTCCAAAAAGACATGCAGGTTAGGTTAATTGTTGACTGTAATTGTGAATAGTTGTCTGTCTCTATGAGTCAGCCTTGTGATAGTCTGGTGACATGTCCAGGGTGTTCCCCGCCTTCGCCCAATGTCAGCTGGGATCGGCTCCAGCCCCTGCGCGACCCTGAATAGGATAAGCGGGTACAGATAATGGATGGATAGTAAACAAGAAATAAACATACTAGAGCTGCGAGTTATGATTATTGGATTATTTTAGTTTTTTTAGCCCGGTGTCTGGTGTACCTGTGGCTGAGGCGGAGCAGGAGCAGGAGCAGGAGCCAGGCTGAGATCCGTCTGGATGGAGGACGACGGCTGGACCCTGATGGCCGGCCTCTGGTACTCGGGGCTGGAGGTGACGGTGCTGTAAGCGGGTGGACCCGACGTGGTCTGCCTCTGGAGGAGCTGCAGGATGGCCTGGATGTCTGAAGTCATCTGGGACTCCAGTCTGAGAGACGGACGGAGAATAAAAACACGGTTGGTTGAAAGAAATTCTCCTGAATGTCTGCTGAAAACGTTCGTGGTTAAGAACATCTGTGGTGAATACTAACACGAACAACAGATCATTAATCAATATGTGTCATCATCACACAGAATAAACCTGAATGACACCAAATGAATGTCTTTGAATGTTCTTTAAAGCATCTCATCTGGTCTGGATTGGTTCTTGTAACAGTTATGAAACCAATGAAAGGTGAAATGATGCTGATCACTGCCAGTGGTGATTAAACCAATCACTCATTTCTCAACAAAACTAAACAGTAAGCCCAGATGGGAAAAGTATGACAATGTGTTTAATTTGTGGCAGCCGCCCATTCTCTGGTGCTCGCTGTTTACCTTTTCCCTGGTGTTTTTTTGGTTGACTTGCTGAGTGATTAGAGGGTTATTCAGTTCATCTGTTGGCTCTTAAATGAGAGTTGAGAGCAGCTTGGTGCATTCCCCTCTTAGCCAATCAGAGTGTGACGACACCCTTTCTGTAGGGCTTAAAAGAGGAGGGAAACTGCACAGCCAGTGTCATTCTGACCTCTCCTTCACTAAATGCAACATGTGTTATCAGCCAAACCAGAAACTCTGGTCTGTTTTAGTCCCTTTTGAGATTCGGTGCTCTTTGTGTTTTGCTTATTGAGAGTGTTGACTATCCTAGTTGGGGAAACAAAATAATACTCTTCAATTGGGTTACCTGCACTAGGACGTTTAGGTGCTATTTGTGCAAGGATCTGAATATCCTAGTGCCTGCAGGCTTTGTTTTGTTATTCTATTTGTTGATTTTCAATGAAACCCTTTATACCCATTTCTTTTAGTGTATTTTATTTGGGGAAACTTTAAAGGAGGGTAAAAGGAAAAATAAAAAAATCAGTTTCCTTAATTGTTTGTTATTGTAGAGGCATTTGTTCATTATTATTATTAATATTATTAAGGAGGCATTTTATTTTATATTATTATGTGGATGGGAGCTGGTTTTCAGTCTTTCAGCCTGATCAACTAAAGTCTGGGGGAATCAGTACCGCCACAAATTGGCTGAAACATTGTATGGACGTCCCCCCCCCCCTCCTTGTGTAACACAGTGCTATCATTATGAGATGGTGGATGGGTGGTCAGTACTAGTACCGAACACTAGGGGGAGGCTCAACCTTACTACTTGAGTACTATAGTAGCTTCTGAAATGCATATCCTCCAGGAAAAATCAAGTATTCACATCCTTTACTTGAGTAAAAATACTCTATAACAAGTAAAGCTCTGCAAGTATTATCAGCAAAATGTACTAAAGTGGCACTCTTGAAGATTTTCATGTAAATAAATGTCTGTTAAGTCACTATCTATAACCGCACGAGGTAACAGTGGTGATTGAGCCTGGCCCACTGATGAAAGTATTGCAATATTTATATATGTGCAGTATTATGAGCTGTGATGACATCGAAAAATTGAAGCTCATGTACATAGAATTAGAATTTCTATTCTATTTCTATGCTCATGTGTCAACTAAGGCTGTCAATGGATTCAAATAGTCAATCGCGATTAATCACAAATGAATCACACATTAGTTATCTGTTCAAAATGTACCTTAAAGGGAGATTTGTCAAGTATTTAATACTCTTATCGACATTGAGTGGACAAATATGCTGCTTTATGGAAATGTATGTATATATTTATTATTGGAAATCAATTAACAACACAAAATTTAACGCAAGTTTGTCATACTCCTTCACAACGAGCTACTATGACATGGTTGGTACCAATGGATTCCTAAGTTTCTAGTTTCATATGATGCCAGTATCTTCACTAGCTTTAAAACTGAGCCCGCTACAACCTCCGAAAGAACGATTGCGTTAATGCGTTAAAGAAATTAGTGGTTGCGTTATTATTGCGTTAACGTTGACAGCCCTCTGAGAAGTATCGACGTAGCAGGAAATGAAAATACTCAAGTACGTCAAAGTACAGAACTAGATTAAATGTTTCTATGGGATTTTAACGTGTGTGTGGAGTTTGCATGTTCTCCCCGTGTTAGCGTGGGTTTACTCCGGGTGCTCAGGTTTCCTCCCATAGTCCAAAGACATGCAGGTTAGGTTATGTGCTGACTCTAAATTACCCGTAGGTGTGAATGTGAGCGTGAATGGTTGTCTGTCTCTATCTGTTAGCCATGCGATAGCCCCCGCCACGACCCTGAACAGGATACGCGGTTACAGATAACGGATGGATGGATGATCTTACACTGGAATTCTTTCTAAATCGCTGAAGGCTTTGATTTTTTCCATCACCTAAAGCAGTGAGTTCCATCAGGCTACGGAGTCTCAGATGGTGAATCACCTCTTTTCTCCACACTTTTTTTTTTTTGCAGTCCATCAGCAAAAAAAGAAATGAGCCACAAAACGAGCCAGCAGAGGCTTCCATGCAGCGTAGAGGGGAATGCCTCCTCGTCTCTTTGCCAGGTCTGGCTCTTTAGAGGACAATAAGTGCAAATAAACACTTTTGGCTGCAGCCTGTTTGTGTAAAACGAGAGTTGGTGGTGCAGTATGCCGACTCAGACTAATACTCCGGCAGAAGTGGATGAATGACGCTGGCATTTAGCTGCATGCTCCATCATCACATCTCAGGAGGGAGAACACCATTTCCTCCAAAACTTCACGGTGACATCCAGCATCCCGACCTCGCAGGATGACGTCAGCAGTCCTCGCAATGTGTCTGCATCTCGTGGCTGCGCGCTATAAATAGACAGGGACCCCCCCCCCCCCTCCCTCCTCATCTGTATCAGTGCAGCAGCCGAGGATCACACGGCCCGCTCTCTGCATTAACACGGCTGCAGCGGGTGTCTGGCCTAAAATGTCTCCGTGCAGCCAATTATAGGCAGAATCACGGGGAGGTAGCGTTTGTACTGCGAGCTCTGAAAGATGACTTTGTTGGAGTGAAGTTGAAGAAAAATAAAAAGCCTATAATGGGAGTCGGAGCCCGAAGGTGTCTTTACAGTAGTTATCTAAAGGTCATGAGTCTCCGCTTTAAAAGAACACATCTTGTGCTTCAGACTTCAGATCAAAGTCTGGAAATATGGATTCATTTCCATCCATTTGATCTGGATTTATTTGATATTAAAAAATATTTTTTCTCTCTCTCACCCCATTATTCTAGTTTTACTTATTTATTATTTAAATACATTTTTGGTTGCCTATATTTGGCAATAGATTTAAGTATTTCCCATGTTGATACGATTATTAAATACTTGACAAATCTCCCTTTAAGATACATTTTTGAAGAGATAAAAAGATTTGCGATTAAATATTCTAAAAAGATTGACAGCCCTTTTATTTATCAGACCTCTCACAGCTCCTTCTGGAGACCCAAAAGGCTTTATATACATGTATGCAGTGGTACTCCCAACGCCTGGAAACACACTCTGAGGTGTAACATCGGTGGAGTTCCCCTTTAAAAGGTGTGAATATCACATCGAAACGCCACATCATTTCCATCACATCCTCTGAAACAATGATATGATGGGATTTGAGATAAAGCCAGAGAAGGATTATATAAACGAGGCCATCAGCTCCTCTCCATCCTCACAGTTAGAGGGCACGTTATACTGAATGTGTCGCTGGATGTTAATGAGGGTTTTTTTTACCTGTTGAGGTGCTGCTGCAGCAGGTCCAGCCGTTGCTCCACCTCTCCGTAGGTGAGGTCCGTGTCGCTGTCGTCCTCAGCGGCCGGCGTCTCTTGACACTGGGCCGACTCCTCGGCGCCCTCGTCGGGACGCTGACGCACCCACTCGTCTGCGTGGAGCTCTGCGGGGAGAAACGTGTGCACGGGGGGGTAACTGAGCTGTGTTATTAGAGCGCTGCCTCGAGGGGAAGCATCTTCCTGTGTTGTGCCCTCATCATTTAGCTTTACTAAGCTCTGATCAGCTTACCGCCAGAGGAAAACACACATCTGACCCCGCTACTATCACACCCTCACTGGGATTTTTTTGTTCCCCTTCCTTTTTGGGTTTTCTGCAAAGTGATGGCTGGAGATTAAATTGGCATTTCCTGTAGCTGTTCTCACCGGGCTGTTTGTAGAAATCAATATCACTGTGCTCTAACGCTGGCAGAAATCCTCTTACAGCTGAATTATGACATGCTATCAAGTCGGTTTCCCCAGTTTAACATTAAAATATAGTAGTAGCAGTTAAGTGTTATTGTTGTGTTGCTGTGCGTGCAGGAGCTTTGTTCACACTGGATGATTTTATGCGGGTTTAAAGGGAAAGTAGCAGACCACATGGCAGAAAAGTAACCTATTTTAGCCACTTACAAGTATCAATATCAGTATCATATATCATATCATAATAGCACGCATCTAGTGTACGTTATACAACCCCACTTCAAAAACACCCGGACTATCCCTTTAAGTTGTTGCTTCTTCCGACAGGAGATCACAAGAGGTCACAAACTGGCGCGTTTGCTCGAGGAATTCTCCCCCAGCTTGCCGGGGGATGTCCATCCCAGCTGCAGCTCTTAGCGCGGAAGCCGTCTGCTCTACGCTGGGATCCACTAGAGGATTTCATAACACTTTGTCTGGGTGACTGTACAGCGTCACGGCAGCTGAATAAACAATTAAAACCACACTCCCAAAAAAAGATGTAAACGTGACCGGATACGGTGATGTCGACATGATTTTACCTACCGTTTCCTGTAAATCCTTTATTTTGGTCATGACCTACGATCAGAAGGGGGTGACCCCCGGGTCGCTGGATATAATCCTCTTATTACTGAGTGGGTTTTAGGTTTCACCGTAATGACACATAATCCCTGTTTGGATTTTTTAATAGGTGTGACATTCCTCCTCTGGGGTTTAGGGATCCGTTTTTTTTTTCGAAATTAACTTCTGAGCCAGTTATGGAGAGAAACTTTAGAGGACAAGCGTGCAGATTTACAGGAAAATTTCACAGTGATTTGGAGCCCCTTCTGTGTGGAGTTTGCATGTTTTCCCCCCCGTGTTAGCGTGGGTTTGCTCCGGGTGCTCAGGTTTCCCCTCACAGTCCAAAAACATGCAGGTTAGGTTAATTGTTGACTCTAAATTAGGTGTGAATGTTAACATGAATGGTTGTCTGTCTTTATGTGTCAGTCCTATGATGACTGGGATCGACTCCAACCCCCCCCGCGACCCTGAACAGGATAAGCAGTTACAGATAATGAATGTCTCCTCTGTGTTATTTTGCTTTTTTTTAAATTTGTTTGGGCAAAAATAGATGATTAGGATAAACATTTGTTTGAATGATAGGGACGTAAAAAGAAAAAGCCCAAAATAAATCCCCTTGTTACGTAATAAAAGTACCGTTCTCTACCTTTATATGCCTGGTTCTGCGTGTTGTCTCCAGCCTGTGCGTCTGCGGCGCCGCTCAGCCCGAGGCCCACGGCGTGGTCCCTAACCACCGGGTAGCCCAGCACACCAGAACACAAGGGCCTCTGCTCCTCCTCCTCCTCCCTGCCTTCCTCCTCCTCCTCGTCCTCCTCGTCCTCCCCCTCCTCGGCGGACTCCCTCCTCTCCTCGGCGGCGTACATGTGCCTCCCTTGCTTGGCGTCGCAGTAGGCGGCCGCCGGCTCCTTGTTGTGGGAGCCTGCAGGGAGAGATGGTAATCAGGAAGTCTGCTGAGGGAACATTGACTGCTCTGCTCAGACTTCCTCTGGGGATGTCACAGTAGTCTCATTATCTTTGACAACAGGTAGTGTTTTTCTTTTAGGGTTGAACTGAGGACAAACAATGTTAAAGGAGAATTTAACTCCTATCATGTCTAAATGTTTACAAGTCAAATATGATGGATGTTGACGGACTAGTTTCTGCGTCTTCACACCTGATGGATGGATGCAGGCTGCTGGACTGTGAAATGGACTGTCCTCCCTTGTGTTATATATCGGGAGATGGCGATACTGTATTCAGTACTGCCTGTAACCATGGTGACCGATCGCCTGAATCGAAGCCAAACTGCTGAGTGCTGCTGCTGTGTCTCTGAGTCCCAACACTCCTGGCTGTTAGAAGTCAAATTACAACTGTTTCCACGGTGCAGGTTGTTCTGTAACACACTGTATGCTGTCATCTTACCGTCTGCTGTGTTTATCTATAGTGTGACTGATCTGAAGAGATTTTCTAACCAGAATACACAGCTACTGAGGGGATTTATTGTGGAACGTCTGCATAGAGCCTGATAAAAAAAAAACCCTGCAATAAATACCATTTAATTTGATATGTTTGACGTATCGCGATATATTGATTTGTTACCCCTGTATCATGATACGTATCATATTGACAGATTCTTGCCCAGTACTGCTGTGGATGCGAGCAGCAGTAAAATGTATTTTAGACACCTAAAAAATCAATATCAGTTTAAGTGTGCGCTATATTTAGAATATTTCTTTTTGTTTATCTTGGGTTTCCATGGTAACTTAGGTCAGACTTACTTAAATCTTCTTTGTGAAACGGAATTTCCTAAAAATAAGCCTGATTTACTGAAGTAAGCCTGGTTTAACTGGTAATCTGGTAATCAAAACCTCCCGCTGATGTAACATCACTTCGGTTATTAAGCTACGCTGAGCGCCAGCATACGTTGATGAAAATAGCAGCAAACTCTATCCAACTAATAGAAGCTTTTGAATCAGCATAATTGCAAAAAAAAACGTCACTAGATCAGTCTGTGTGAATATATAAGTTAACAGGAGTGATTCTTACAATATGTGCTGCTTCACACAGTATGCAAAGCTTCTTCCCTGCAGCCGTCTGAAGGCAGCAGGGACGCATATGTTGATAAATCTGCAGCCTCTGATTGGAAAAGTGCCGCGCCAGAGCACAGTGCCATTATGCACAGCTGTCCGCTGTGTTTACCTTCATTAAATCAGGTGCAAATGACACCAGGCTGCTAAAGCATAACCACACACACACACACACCTCCACAAACACACAGAGGGGTCGACTAGAACTCTGCAAGCCTGTTATGTGGGAGACGTCGGATTATTATTAGACCTCTTTTCCAACTTAAAAATGAGTCTTTAAAAAAATGTATACGGAGACATCCCAGATATAAACTCAACATTAATCAGTCTGAATAAAGGTAAACTGGTTATTTCCTTCTGTATGGAGTTTGCATGTTCTCCCCGTGTTAGCGTGGGTTTGCTCCGGGTGCTCAGGTTTCCCCCAGTCCAAAGACATGCAGGTTAGGTTAATTGTTGACTCTAAATTGCCCGAAAAGCACAGTAGTGATGTCGTGTCTCAAGCTGACCTGTGGAGGTTTTCCTTTTGTACGACACTCGTCTTCGACAGTCGACGTCATCCGTAGTAGAATCAGCTGTTTGTGAGCCCATCTGTAAAGAAGGGACAGAAACATGTCAAATACAACAAACACATGCTAATGCACATGTATGGACATAAAGCCAGGATTAGTTTGTCCAGTATAATACACAATGGACTGATGTCACACTAAACAGCAAGCTGAGCAGGGACAACAACTGGTGGGTGAAACATCCATAATTAATCTTTATTAATTTAAATTAGCGTCATGAGGAAATCAGTCATGATGTTGGATTAATCTGTTGTTTAACTTTCTGTTTACCGCAACCCATCTGGCGCTCTGTCGCCTGGTCTAGGGTCAAATCTGAGACGTTTTAAATGAATACCACACTTAACTAAGGGTAACATAAACTACCGCCCGTCTAGTTGGAGCACCATGTATCTCCGATGTAATCCTACCAGAACCTTCTCTCGTGTCTCCTCTCTTCTTTCCGGTTCTCTGAATAAATAACAGAAGGCCGACCCAAAGTGCACCTCCCTCTCTGTTTTAAAAGATAATTAAAACAACTGACAAACGCGGGCTCTTGTTCGCATAATGCCGCGGGCCTTGTACATCTTTCCACTACACTCAATTCATCTTAATTACAGCCTACATCATGTCCAACCCCACCCTAATACTCCCTATCTCTCACTCTTGTCTACCAGGCAGTGGCAGAATAAAGAAGAAGGTCTAAATTAGCCCTCGTGCTTTCATTCCCCCCAACCACGGAGCACTAAAGAGAGTTAATAAGAAAGCCATTCAACCAACTGAATCGGACATGGCAGAGATATGGTACGAGAAATAGATTGTTGTAATTGAAGTGGATGGTCTTTAAGAGGACTGTACAGTAACGCAGAATTACACAGATTGATTTAACATGAAAACCTTCAATCATCCATTTCACTGCTTCCTTGATAGTTATAATCAAAAGACAAGAATTGGTGGTGGCACCAAAGAGTATAGAAGCAAAGAGACAAAAACTGACTTTCACTTCTTGGCAATAAACGTTCTTTGGTGTCACCTCCATGCTGATTACCTTTTCATCACGGAGGTCAAAGGTCAGCTCCAGGTTGGTGAGGAAGTTGTCTGCGAACTCTGGATACATGTCCAGCACCTCCAGAATCTCCTCCCTCTGAATGGTGTGGAGGTCACAGTAGCTCAGTGCCCGCACGTCCGCACACGATTTCCCCGGCTTGGTGTACAGGTGGATCATCTCGCCAAAAATATCGTTCTTACCTGGGAGAAAGGGGGGGAAGCAATCAGATATAAGTAACCTGTCAGCTAATCAAGGACAGAAGCTTTACTCCTCATCTATTCTTGGCTTCTTAAGGAACAACATCCAGTATATAGAAGACTAGTGATGACCTATAAAGAGACGGGCCGCCTGGAGGAAAAGCAGAATGTTTAAGAGGCTAAAGGGTATCACAGTCATCTGAAAAAGGATTTACACAATACCAGGCTGTCCGCATGGAAGTCACACAGGCCAAACATTCCTGTCTCTGTTTAGTGTGTAATGACCTTACATGAAATCATGAAAAGGCCAAATCATGACATAACCACATGATAAATATGTAAATATATGTATATAACTTGTTTTATTTCACTCATTGGCTTAAAGGTGAGAGGGCAGTGACATAAGCAGTGACATTATGAGATAAAAAGTGACATTGTGAGATAAAAAGTGACATTATGAAATAAAAAGTGACCTTATGAAATAAAAAGTGACATTACAGTATGAGATAAAAAATGACATTATGAAATAAAAAATGACATTACAGTATGAGATAAAAAGTGACATTGTGAAATAAAAAGTGACATAAGATAAAAAATGACATAACATAAAAACTGACATTGTG
>CAKAOI010051107.1:24579-108604 GCA_916701655.1 Sebastiscus albofasciatus
TAATGACCTTACATGAAATCATGAAAAGGCCAAATCATGACATAACCACATGATAAATATGTAAATATATGTATATAACTTGTTTTATTTCATTCATTGGCTTAAAGGTGAGAGGGCAGTGATATAAGCAGTGACATTATGAGATAAAAAATGACATTATGAAATAAAAAGTGACCTTATGAAATAAAAAGTGACATTACAGTATGAGATAAAAAATGACATAATGAAATAAAAAATGACATTACAGTATGAGATAAAAACTGACATTGTGAAATAAAAAGTGACATGAGAAAAAAACAAAACAAACAGACTTTAAAAAAAATAAAAGATATGTCTATAATGAATAATAAATAAATTCTATCCAATAAAACTAGAAAAACATTTCTTCTATTGTTTCACTAATTGCAGATTCATTTTTACCTTTTACACAATTTATTCATATGATTATCTACAGTGTCTCATCATGTATTTTCTATTTATTTAATACTGACTACTTTGCGGTTCCATAAAGGATGGCTCTGCATAGGAATCAATGTTTGTAGATGGTCACATTTAACATTATTTATAATTGCTTATTTGCATCTACTTGACATTGTGATCATACTATTACTGGAAGCCCCAGCATTTTCACGTGTGGTGTTGTATGAAAATGGTGTATAGGCATGTGTGAAAATGGAGTAATCAGCAGTTCTCTTGCCGTAGCGGAGAAAATGTGCTGAGTTGTGTGTATCCTACAACTTCAACATCCATGCTTCTCGCTCATTGTGACCCTATTGTGTCAACGGTTTTCGCCAAACCTTATTGGCTGCATGAAAACAGTCATTAAAGGAAAAACAAATGCATGAAAGGCTTAGTGGGATACACCTGCTGGCTGCTGGGATGAGAGGAAGAGGAGGCAGATGAGATTTGATGTGATTACATTTGGAGGCTGTCGGTAATGCCATGCGGCTCAGTGGCTCCTGTCATCAAGAACTGCATCACACCTCACTGACAACTCTCACTAAAGTCTCTCCACTTCTCCTGGAACCTTTCTTATAGTCTCCTCTTCTTCCTCTCCCATCGCTTGTCTTTTCTCTCTCCCCCACCCACTCGTTCAGCTCTCCGTCCCTCCCTGCTTCTATTGTCATCCATCTCTATTTGAAAGCAATCTTGTTCGCTTTTTTTCATCAACACAGATCCTCCGTTACCCTCGTCCCACAATGTGTCCTCCCCCAGTCTTCACTGTCCTCTCCCTTCATCTGAGGCACGACTGTGAGGCGGCAGCAATCAGAGTGTTCTTTGAAGTAAGTTATTACAACATACCCAATAGGGATCACAGCTGCCAACCCAGCCATATCACAGCGCGACAAACGGAGCCGTCTTCATTTAGTTGGCCCACCCGCGTCTACTATACACTAATGGAGGGGAGTTCAGGCAAAGCTAACTGCTATCTGTGGTTGTTATTGAAGTGTTTTCAAGCTCCTTATTGGCCCAAGAACAGAACTGACTGGGCTAATTAGACATGTTTGTGTGTCCAGGAACGTTGAATGAATGTCACTAAGTTACATTACTCAGCATCGGCATTCCTCCTTTTTAAATGCCAATTTAAGCCATCCGGTCCTTGTATAACCAACGTGAGAGCTGCGTCAAACGCGTTTCCAGTGGGTGTTGGCCTTCACTAGGGTGGTCCCTTATCGCCAGTCCTGTTTGTGATTTTCAGTGACAGGATCTCGAGGCGCAGCCGAGGGGAGGAGAGTGTCTGGTTTGGGGACCTCAGAATTGTGTTTCTGCTCTTTGCAGACGATGTGGTCCTGTTGGCTTCATCAGACCGTGACCTTCAGCACGCACTAGGGCGGTTTGCAGCTGAGTGTGAGGCGGTTGGGATGAGAGTCAGTACCTCCAAGTCTGAGGCCAAGGTTCTCTGTCCGAAAATGGTGGATTGCCCCCTCCGAGTTTGGGGTGAGTCTTTGCCCCAAGCGAGGGAGTTTAAGTATCTCAGTGTCTTGTTCACGAGTGAGGGAAAAATGGAGCGGGAGGTGGACAGGCGGTTCGGTGCGGCGTCTGCAGTTATGCGGGCGCTATACCGGACCTTGTGGTGAAGAGGGAGCTGAGCCGGAAGTCAAAGCTCTCGATTTACCGGTCCCTCTACGGTCCAACCCTCACCTATGATCAAGAGCGTTGGGTATTGACCAAGAGAATGAGATCGCGGATACAAGCAGCCGAAATGAATTTCCTTCATAGGCTGGTCAACCAGCTGAAGTTTTCTGGGCACGTCCAACTGGTAAGAGGCCCTGGGGTAGACCCAGAACATGTTGGAGAGATTATATATCTTGGCTGGCCTGGGAACGACAGGTGGCTGGATGGATGGATGAATAGATGGACTAATAATAATAATAAATATGTGCATTTCCCAAAATTGGCAAACTATTCCTTTAATTATAATAAAAATCTAGCCATGTTAATCCAGCCTTATTTGCTGTAGTAGAGTTAGTTCATTACACCCTTCTGGCCTATTTTGCTAAAACAAAGAAACAAGATAATATCAAAGCTGTGATCACTCATACCAATCCATAAGCAACTACTGAATCACATGATTGTGGTGTACTGTAGACCCACCCAGGATGGCCACTACAACGTCATCTTTGAGGATTTCGATGGAGCCGCGGGAGACAAAGTAGAGCGCGGTGAGCACGTCTCCGCCGTGGACTAGGGTGTCTCCGGGGGGTGCGTGGGTGGTCTTGAACCTCATGGCCAGGGCCCGGAGGCAGCCCTTGGTGGCTCCTTGGAACGCGTTACAGCCCTCGAGGAGGTTCTTGTTGAGGTGGAGGCAGATATCCGCCTGCAGGCACTCTGGGAAACCCTTCAGGACCTGTGTGTGAAACACGGGTCAAAATGGACATGATTATGGTCAGATGTCATGTGGAAAGTAGTATCTTTACAAGCTTTATAACGTGTGTTGAATTTTAGTTTGGGGTGAAGTTGCACGTCCAATTTTTTTCCAGAGAAATTTGCTACAATTGCCACTTGTGTTCTTTCCTTCTTCTCAAAACCTATTGCACCCTGCAGTAGAAATAGCCTGCGATGTCTTTAACACAGAGCTACGATTTACTCTTTTATGAGCCTTTCAGCAGCTTTAGCAGCAGACGAGAGACAAGACAGAACATTTAGAAGCTGCAGATAAAACGACAGCACAAAGTGAAAACACAGGTTCAATATTTGTTATGTCTTCTCTCTGTTTGAAGTTGTTTTTTTTCAAAGAGTTTCACTGCGTTTATGTACTGAGATGATGAAACTACTCTATGAATCATAACCTAGTGCATGCAAGACCAAAAAGTAAAAATATTCAATCTTGTCTCAAAGAATATCTATTGGCCCTTCTGTGTGGAGTTTGCATGTTCTCCCCGTGTTAGCGTGGGTTTGCTCCGGGTGCTCCAGTTTCCCCCAATAGTCCAAATACATGCAGGTTAGGTTAATTGTTGACTCTAAATTGTCCGTAGGTGTGAATGTGAGCATAAATGGTTGTCTGTCTCTATGTGTCAGTCCTGTGATAGGCTGGCGACCTGTCCAGGGTGTACCGCGCCTTCGCCATATGTCAACTGGGATCCAGCCCCCCCAGCGACCCCGAATTGGATAAGCGGTTACAGATAATGGATGGATGATCTGCTATGTATAAAAACAGAAATATAAAGTATTAAATGTTGAAACTTGATCCAATCGTGATTGGTCAAGCATTCCTACCCATCCGTTAGCCTGGGAGACTGTTGAAAATACACTGAAAAATATTTTTGACAACATTAATCTTAACATTTTTATAAATTTAACATTTTTTGTTGTTGTTCTGATGCATACATATAGACTCATAATACACTTACCATTTAAAGACAAAGATACAGTGACCACTGACAAAACATCTAATGATCTGACTGTTAAGGATTTTCTTTTCAAACTTTAACACCATAACAGACACTGGGAGGTGAGGACAGGGACTTTGAGGACACATAAGGGACAGTTGAAACAAGAAAACACATTTCTTATCTTTGTCATTAACACATGAGACTCAATGTGCTAATGACACGAGCACAGCAAAAGAAATGTAGCCTGAAGGGGGTTTTCTGGCTCTTTGTGTTGCTCAGAACAAAAACTGATCAGTAGATTTGGAAAGGAAAGACTGAACAACATTTGGCAAGCGCAGGTGCCACCGCGGAGCGTGCCGCCAAGCCTCCCACAGTGGGAGGGAAACCTGGCAGCGCCCGGCGAGGCTGTGCCCACTCTCACAGTGATTCACTCTGTCTCTGGTACCAGATGAATATCATAGGGGATGTGTTTGAATACACAGAATTCATGCAAAAAGGGACCTCAAGACAGGCCATGTGCAAGTCAACCAGTAATAGACGATTAAAGGGATGGTTTGGATTTTTTGAAGTGGGGTTGTATGAGGTACTTCTCCATAGTCAGTATATTATCTACAGTAGATGACGGCCGGCACGCCCCCAGTTTGGAGAATCAGACAGGAGTACCAGCACTGACCACAATCTGTTATACTCTGACTATGGATAAGTACCTCATACAACCCCACTCCAAAAAATCGGAACTATCCCTTTAATGTGACCTGCGATAAACTTTCAGTGTTGTGTGTCCTCTACAGTAACTGGCATGCATAAGTAGATACTGTAAATGCAACTTTTACAGTATGTGTTAATGTATGTAACGGATAAGACACTGAGGGAACAATAACATGCACGTTTGGGAGAATAACTGAACAATTGCATATTAAAACTACAATGCTATCTACTACTATGCTATCTGTACTATAGCTCAACTCAAACAACTCAAATCACACCACTACTAGTATCAAACACAGCTAGATGAAGCTCATACTGTATCAACATTAGTTGTGTTAACACATGTACCTCCTGCTCTTACCAGAGTGTTGGGGTCATTCCATTTGACATGAGGCAGACATGGAAAAGACAAACTTATATAAGTACCATGAACAGTATCGTGATGAGAGAAGCCAGAGTTACTGTATGCACGAGCAGTAACTGTGGCCATGGCTGAACACTGCACAGTATAATCAGGATGAAAACATTATACTATGCCAGTGACATAGTGAGGTTGCTTCAAATGATAATGGAAAGAGAAAACAGAAGAAAGCAACAACAAACTTTATATTTTCGTTACCATTATGAAAAAAGACACAGTCATCTCGTACCATATTCATGTCGATGCCGTTGGTGTACGTCCAGGCGTGTTGGAAGTACTCCTCCAGCCTTTGCCTCAGTGGGTTAGGGATCTGGTGGAAGCGGATGAATTCTTTGACCCGTAGCATCTGGAGGTGATACCTGGCTGTACCTGAATACAACCTCTGGATGATGGCGGACACGTTCCCGAAGATGCTGGCGTACATTAGAGCTGGGAGAGAAGCCATACAGGTGACCGTTGAGCCATTGCTCTCGTATACAGTACCTACTTCTTCTTCTTCTGTGTATTCCAAACGAACCACTGCTGCCACATGACTTCCTGTGTGTCAGCATTTTCTCAAGGAAAGACTTGCCAATAGAAATAGAATAGGAGTAAAATGGACATTCCCATTGAAATTGTTGCCATTGCGACGGCCGTGTCTTAACAACTCAAGGTCAATGCCTAACCTCAACCATTCAAGGTCAATGCCAAACCTTAACCATTTGAGGTCAATACCTAACCTTAACCATCATGCAAGAGTCTCACAACTTGCAGGTTACTTTCTAGACATAACCCATTGCAACCGTTGTAGCAGTGTCTAGAAGGTAACCCATTAGTTGTGAAAATGTGCGAAAACGATAACTACGATGTCCGTTATCTTCCTGGCAAGCTATGACCACACATTATAGCCCCACTGACGTGTGTTCTGTTGTCACCATAACAACTAACAACAATCGCCACTTTTTTGTGCTAGTCAAATGACCATGGAAAACGATTCAATGTCCTTTCTACTCCTATTCTATTTCTATGGATCTGATGTAATTTAAAAGCTTTCATGCACTGTAAATGCATGAAATCACACTTATGTTAAATCAGGGGGTGATAACAGTACATTTAAAATACAGTGGATCTTCCCTTTAATATGACCATGTTTAAGTATTGAGTATCAGTGTGTTTATCTGTAAAATGTACTGTAAAACTCCTGATTACAGAGGGTTTCAGTAATAACAGGATTAAAACACTATATGTACTGTGACTCAGCTGTCACTCACATCCAATGAGCATGACGCAGATGGAAAAGATCTTCTCAGAGTTGGTGTTGGGGGAGACGTTCCCAAAGCCCACGCTGGTCAGACTGCTGAAGGTGAAGTAGAGTGCTGTGACGTACTTATCTTTGATGGATGGGCCTGAGCTGGGGTCACTGTAGTTGTATTTCTTTCCTGCAATGAATAACAATAATACAATTCATATACAAAAATTACCAAATTTGTGTTTGGCAGCAAAAGTGACCCTACATTTTACTTTTTGACAACTTTGTTTGAAAATAGAACAAAAGCAAGGAAGATCACCTATCGACACCCCCAGGTTGTCCAGCCAACCAATCTTATGCTCCAGATAAGGCTTCTCCACGTTGCCAATGGCGTACCAGATGCACGCCAACCAATGGGCGATGAGGGCAAAGATGCACATAAGCAGCATGAGGACGGCAGCACCGTACTCTGAATATCGGTCTAGCTTACGGGCGACTCGTACCAACCGTAGGAGACGGGCCGTCTTTAGCAGACCGATCAGAGTGGTAGTCTAGGGTGAAAAACAAACAGAGAGAAATACATGATTTGGTTAGTCACTTCAAGGTATGTATGTCCATCGGGGGCATTTTTTTCATGCCCTCCTCTTCATCCTCTACATGCTTCGCCACCATGGCCTCCATTTCCACTGTTATGCCGACAACGCCAAGCTCTAGTGATCCTCATTGTTCTCAGTGATGTAGTCTGGATGTTTTATGTGGAGTGAGCGCTGTGCCAGACTCCATTTAAAAAAATAGTTGTTTAAATTCGACATTGCTTGTCAGCAACCGGTCATATGGTAACTTAGGAGGTTATTTGGCGTTGTGTGCTGTGATTAATTTGGCATGCAGTTAACACACCAGTCATAATATTGTTTTAATGACCTCCTGGTGTTCTTCACCACTGTTTTGGAAGAAGGAAATAACGAGAGTAACAGACTAGTTTTAAAAGTGATATATTTTCTTTTAAATAAGTGCTCTGCAGTGGATCTATCTCATGCTAATTTATGCTGATGTGAAAAGTAGTTATGTTGTTATTTTCATCTAAAAAATAGCGCATATCGGTCAAATGAATTTAGTGGAATAAAAAGTAGACTGTTTCCCTCCGAAATGTAGTGTAATGGAACTGAAAACTGAAATAAACCTGCAGTTATATCCTGTCAACATTTGAATATGTGACCTATATATTGTCACAACAATATCATTAAAGACCAGAGGTTTGTGATGTGATGCTGACAGCAGCAGACAATCCTGGATCATCTCAAGTACAGTATCTCACCAGACACTGATAACAACCTTTCCCAGCAATCAAAGTGAACAAGTTGTTTGTCTTCTGTCGGCGTCGAAGGTTGAGGTCAGGGTCACGGGGACGATCGGCTTGGCTTAGAGATTCCACATGTGTAGCTTAAGAATGCTTAATCTTATCCACGCACCACGCATAGTGTACCAGACGCACAGACTAGACAGTGGATCATTCGGTCGCACCTCACAGATTGAGAACCACTGCTTTAGTGGAACAGTCTTCTACAAATATGTGTATGAGAGAGGGGGAGAGTTTGGTGATTCATTCATTTGGCTGATGATGAAGCACTTTTGAATGACTGCATATAACGATGGCAAAGTTAGCTCTAAAAACAAACGATAAATATCAGCAGCTTGGAAACTTCGTCAAAGCACCCTCAGAATGCACACTGACACAAACAGACTAGCGTGCATACATTATAATGTACACACTCACTGCCTTCTGTTCTGTTTAATTTGAAGCACTTTAATCCTCCCGTCTCAATTTTCTAGCCTGACTAAATTAATACACAGACTTTAGGAGGGGATGCAGCCGTGACACCAGTCCCGATTTATTAGTGTCGTGCAATCTGTAAACACAATAAGTGAGAATGCTAATAGGTCCTACCACTCCCTATCACGCCTGACAATTATCCTAATATCCTTGGGGAAATCATTACCGGCAGCCTCCTGCAGCAGTAAATGTCTATATTTTTAGGCCTCATGTACAGGTGAGAATAAATACATGGCTTATTTAAAAGGGGGCCAGTGAAAGAAGATGATTCATGAGGGAGAGAGTAGGTCTCCGTCATGGTGAGGAAGAGCGCTGTAGCTGCTTCTGATGGGTCCATTAATGAGCCTCCGTCCTCCCAATCTCACCCCTAAATCACCGCCATCATTCACCGCCGTGCATCCGGCCAGCGCCCCCCTTTCACCGACAACTGAGCGAACAGTGAATGAATCATACGCAGGAACAGATGAGCCCTAAATTATCTGTGAGCGCGTACCGCCTTAGGTGTAGTGCTGCTGACTTGGTGTGGTGACACAGCACACGCTGGGTGATGTGGCCAGCACAGTGTAATGTTGATTAAAATCTGGGCTTACAGTAAGTCGGAGGCGTTTGGGGCTGAGGAGGCGAGCTAAAGCTCCCATTAGCAACCAGCTGTATAAAACATATCTGCCGAACATCCCTCTGGCCATCTGCTCGCAGGCTCGCCTGCCACTTTAGAACACCAAGAGTCAACCGAAGTTGTGATGCAACCTTTTGACTCAGAGTACTCAAATGTGTTCTCATATTAAAGACTGATAAAGTACCATCATTTTATGATATACTCCAAAGTTAGTGAACATACATGAATGTATGAATCTGACATTGGATTGACACTGATAAAGCCAAGCCACTGGGCACATCTGTTTTTTTTGACTGGAGAAAAAACTGTCAGGTTTTCCGTTGATTTTTTTTGTACTTAATATGAACTTTTAGTCGCTTAAACTTATAATAACAATAAACAGCAACGGGGACAGTGGAAGTTGTAAACACAACTAGGGGTGTGAATCTTTCGGTATCTCACAATTCCCATTTCAAAACCATTCCCGATTCAAAATTGATTCTCGATTCAAAACGATTCCTGATTCAAAATCGATTCAAAACGATTCCTGATTCAAGATTGATTCCCGTTTCAAAACGATTCCCGATTCAAAATCAATTCTCGTTTCAAAACGATTCCTGATTCAAAACGATTCCCGAAGCTCAGTTTTGGTCTCCACCAACTCCTGAGAAAAATATCTGTCTCTTTAGCTGCTAAATGCTCCAATATGATCAAAAGCTAAGCTCTAACTGTGTCTGTCTGTCGTTTGGTGCTGGGGAAATAGGGTACAGTGATTTTTCACTGCTGCAGCAGAAAACAACACCGAAGAGAGCATCAAGACTGAACCAAGCCATAAAACTAAAGCAATGAGCTGGGATATGCTGTAGAGCAGAGGGGAACTGATTCTGGTTCAAAACATCACAAGTGGTCATATTTCCTCTATACACTAGAGCTGCACAGGTCACAGAACAAGTCAACTATATTGTTTTGCTCATTCATTAATCTAATAACAAACCAAAGATACTGTGTACAACTATATTATTGTCTGAGTCAACAAGAATTTGAAACACCAGTCCGTGTCTATTCTGACTGTTTACACAATTCCAGCAGGGCAAGAGTGAGATTGAGGGGGCCGCTTGTTACAATAAACCTGCCTCCTCTTTCTTCTCTGTTTAGCACAGCCGTTGCTGCAGGTTTTTGCAGTATGATAAGAGTTGGAGTGCATTCCTGTGCAGTCTGCTTTAACCAAAGGCAAAAATTATGTAATTCAATAAAGCTGGTTTAATTTGCATGAATATATATATATATAGAAAGTCTGCCATAAAAGAGCTTTGTGCATGTGGTTCACTTTGAGCTCAAAAATAGGAATTTGAGCCCTTTTGTGAGTTTGCATGTTCTTCCTATGTTAGCGTGGGTTTGCTCCGGGTGCTCAGGTTTCCTCCCACAGTCCAAAGACATGCAGGTTAGGTTAATTGTTGACAAGAAAAATGTCAAGTTGCAAGCTAAAAATGGATGCAAAAATGAAATGAGATGCATGCAATCTAAAATAAATTCATACATACTGTATATATGAAGTGATCAAGTGGCCTCCTCTCTCTCATATAGTGGTAGGTAGGTAAGGTCGCTCGTTTTGGGCTTTTTTGGGGAGGAGAGTTGCTTCTTTTGGGCTTGTTTCTATAGACCTGGTTGCTTGTTTTTCTTGCGAGATCTGGCAACTCTGAGCATAAAAAGCTCTCGCCCAAGGATAAGATCCAATCAATAATAATCATCGACATGGTCAACTTTCTGGAACTGCTTCATTGACAACAAATAATAGCCTGCCACTGTGGACTGTTCATGTTCATTTATTACTGAGCACTGAGTGAGTGTTTAGGACTACTGAAGCAAAAAAATCATTAATAAATTCTAAGATTTTAAAGTAAAATCAGCCATGCCCTAAGACATGTTGGCTTAGTTCAGTCGTTAATGTGCATCTGCTACCCTGCCCGGCATAAAAGGAAAATAATATTTAAATTCTGGTTAAGGGCACACATTCACACTGAACCTCGGTAATTTGCAAATTACAAATCTTGTAATCACACCAGGACATTGGTATGAAAATGATGGAGGAGCTCAAATGACTCCTGTATGTAAATTCAGTACCGGATCATTTCTTTTCACTCTGCAGAGCTGAAATCCTGCACGGACAAAGAATCTCTCACGGGGGATTTCAAACCTGCCATGTTTCTAATGAAATCACCAAAAAAAAAATATTGTCGGAGATGGTATCCAGGCAACAAAGGTGCACGAGATTATGTCTAAAAATAGTCATTGCATAAAGAGCTAAAATAACACACCTTAAAGGCGAGAGCTAAAAGTGTGCATGGATGTGTTATTTTTGGTTTATGCTGGTGATTGGAGGAGCTAAAAATACAATCTCCTGTCATTCTACTCGCTGTGTGCTTTTGACACGAGCTGAAACGGCAACACACATTCTGTCACCGCACCAGTCGCCCAGCTGTGTGACGAGGACATACATCGTGCCACGGCGTCGCTCAGCCTGTCCGCTGTGTTTTCTCCACCTGCCACTCACTGCCAGCCTTGAGGCATGGACCCCCCCTCGCAGGAACACACACCTAACGGTAAACATCGGGGGGCCTCGCCCTCAACAATACACAACAAGTCTGGGATGTTTTTTTGTGTTAATTCACTTAACTTATTAATATTCATCCATCCAATCCCAGCTGACATTGGACGAAGGCGGGGTCCAACCTGGACAGGCAATTTAACAATTAACCTAACCTGCATGGGAGGAAACCTGAGTACCCGGAGTAAACCCACACTAACACGGGGAGAACAAGCAAACTCCACAAAGAAGGGCCCCAAGCCGGATTTGGATCGTGTCCTTTTTGCCAATTTATTCCACTCTCTAAACGGCTCTCTCCGAGCACAAGATAACTTACTCCCTCAGACAGACATGAGCAAAACAGTTCCTCAGTGGTTAGGGAGGCGGAGACCTTTTAACTGATGTGGATTGCCCGAGGCCTCCCAGTCTGGCTCTGATGAAAAGAGAGCGGAGGGAAGCGGATGTGACAGCCGAGCGTCAGATTGTCTTTAGTAGTCTAAACAGCTCAGAAACATGACTGCTGGAGCTGCGGCCTTGCGTCATGACACAGGAGTAATAGAGGAGGGACGCAGCTTTGCAAGGGGAAAAAGTTTGTGCTCTCAAATTTGGGCTTTTGAAAACGTAAACTGTCCCAAAACATAAGAAACTTTTTACCAAAGTATCGTTTCTAGTGACATCACTAGTACTGTCAAGGTACAATTACGCACGGCAGATCCACTGGTTATATTTTGTGCAACCAGCATCAGACTGTTGCTAAAGAACCACAGAAACCCTCTCTCACCTCATCTGATCCTGAGCCAAAGATGAGCAGGTCGAATGGGATGGCGGCCACCATGTCTATGAGGAACCAGCCTTTGAAGTAGTGGATGGCGATCTTGGCCGGGTGGCTGACCACCTCCTCGTTGGCGTTGACGTATGTGGTCCTGAAGTTTATGAGGATGTCCACGATGAACATGATGTCCACTATCAGGTCCACCACGTTGAGGGGCGAGCAGGAGTAGCCGCACTCCCGCCTCCTCTGCTCCTCGATGTCGTTGAGGAGGAAGGCAGCAGAGTAGGGCGTGAAAATGGCGGTGTAGATGACCAGCAGCAGGATCAGCCAGTCCCACACGGCTTTGAAGGGACTGTAGTGAAGGATGGTCCACTTGTCCATACGTGGTGTTTGGAGCTTATACTCCGGCAGCACGTCTGCACCCAGAGAAAGAACCTGAGAACGGGGGACAGAGGATTCATCAACTTAATCACTTGATCAAAGTGGAGGGTTTATGTCACTGGTGTTAGGATGACGGCATTATAAGGCTACAGGTAAAAAAGAAAAACTTGATAAACTTGAGTATTCTCTGACATTATTAAAGTAAAACCAGGGTTAAAGTGTTGAAGGTTAAATTTACACCCCCCAAAACTGTGACTGGGTGGCTTTCAGATGAAACCTTTGGACTGCTTGGTAGATCCCCATGGCTGGGTTCTTGTTAGCACCCTTAGAAGGTCGAAAGGTTCCAGAGAGAACCCCCAGAGAGGGTTCTGGGTGGAACCATTACACCATAGAAGGGTATATAAAGGTATAACCCTTTATGTTTGGTTCTAGGTGAACCTTCTGAAAGGGTTCCAGGTGGAACAAGCTTCTATCATCCTATGAGGACAAGCCGAAGAACCCTACTTGGTTCTAGTTTGCACCTTTATTTCTAAGAGTGCAGAACGGTGTTTGTGCGAGGACTTTAACACATCGAGATAGATCGGTATGAGGTGAACCATTACACCATAGAAAGGTTCTCTGTAGAACCTCTCATAGGGGGTTCTGTGTGGGACCTTTCGCAGATTGTTCTAGGTATAACCCTTTAATATTGGTTCTAAGTAGAACCTTCCGAAAGGGTTCCAGGTGGGACATGGTTCTATCATCCTATGGGGACAAGCCGAAGAACCCTACATGGTTCTACTTTAACAAATTGAGATAGATTGGTATGAGGTGAATTTTGTCAATCCCTAAAACAGTGATGTAGAGCCTTTCTTGGCCATTTCTAACAGAAATCAATTTAAGAATACAGAAATCTAAGCACAGTTATTAGGAAGTCAACAGCAATTACACACCGAGTTGTGGCCGTAATGAAACAAGCATGTGGAACACCCGCTTTTAATGAAGCGGCAGCCCCGATGAATAATAGAACACATTCCCTTTTGTCTGTCCTTTGGTTTCTGATCGATTTCAAAGGTTATCCCATATCAGAGGGTAAAAGCGTTTGACCTCCCACAACGCTCAGAGGGCAGGAGTTTCTAATAACCATTTCAATTATTAACACTTCAGCCTTTTTTTTTGTGCTACACATCATCGTTGTGTCCCTCAGTCTTCTCCTCTCAATCACAGGGGTTGTGAAGGTGACCAGGGCGGAGATAAGCAATAAATGATGGGTGCAAAGTCTTCTATTCTGTTTCACTCACTGGTACACAGTAATATCCTCTGCCCCTCCAGCTCATGTACTTTACTTGCCTTCCTCCTTAGAGCTACCATAATCAGCAGCGAAAGAGCCGTGCCCTGAAAATTCCTGCCTATTGAAGTGTCACACACTTAGATGAATAGATGCATCCTCTGCCCGCGCCAATAATTACTTCACGTCATTGAGACTCTTATCCCAAATGGTCCATGACGCCGCTGTAATATCGATGTTAAAAGCTATTCAGGTATATATGGTAGCAGCAATAACAGAGATAATGATCGCGACATCCAGGCTCGCTGGCCTGGATGATAGCTCCATCCTTGAAGCGAAACACTGGTAGGATTGTATGCATGCTGTTGTTTTTTTTGGAGTTCTTGTTTTACCTGAAAGAGTTTTATTTTTGGGCTGCACCTCACAGCAAGACAGTCACAGATTCAAACCCGGCTTTGGGCCCTTCTGTGTGCAGTTTGCATGTGGGTTTACTCCGGGTGCTCCGGTTTCCCCCCACAGTCCAAAGACATGCAGGTTAGGTTAATTATTGACTCTAAATTACCGTAGGTGTGATGTGATGAACAGCCATTTTAATTATTGAGACAGCCAGCATTTACTTCGGGACGGTTTAAATTGCATTTTTTGCCCTGCATGGCTCTAAAGCATCCTGCTCCTGTTGGAATTATGTGAAAGATTTTCATATGCATACTTAAAATTTCAAATCATTAGACTCGAAGCTGATTTTTCATCCTTCACCAAACACATGAATGATTTATTTGGGGGAGAGGGAAAATTCATGCCTCAAGTAATCTGCTCATACAAGCTTTAGGAGCTAATGTTGCAGTGCATTAGGGATCGTACAGTATGTACAGTTGCGGCGCTGAAGTTCAACTCCTGCAGCCAGATTACTCACATAGCAACAAACACGACCTTTACTCGACCTAATCTACAGTCATATGTCATAATGCTGTTCCACATACCAGCACGCACATCAGTGGAAAGGCACGGAAATGCTAATGAACGTTGGCTTATTGAACTGTAATTTAATTACATTTCACTGAATGTAACCTATTTTCTTGAACCACAAGGTATGTTCAAGATCCTTCTGCTGCTCTCATCTACATGCAGGAATACTGTACAGTGGAGAATTTGAGGATACTTATGTTCTTTTATTTACAAGACCATCATTGCACAGATTTAAAAAAGGATTGTCAAAATCAAATTTAGAAGGGGCTGAGATATTCTGACTAATTACATAGCAACGATAGCATTGTTTCATAGACTTTCCCTTCCCCTGTAAACCATAGACTGTATATAAAGATAAACAACGTGACAGCTTAAAAAAGTGAAGCCAAAACATCTTGATCGCCCCCTGGTAGCTGGCTGCAGTATAGGTCATAAATCCCGCCTCCTCCATGTTAGCTTATGGGACATTGGCCAAACTAAAAAGTAAAATTACACGTAAAATGCATTTTGGTTTCTGTCAAAAGATGGTTTCTGTAATTTTAGTTCATTGTTATCACACTGATGAATGTTCAAGAGTTCATTTTTTTCTGACAAGTTTGGTTTAATTAGTTATTTGATCCTATAAAAAGGGGGTTGGGGCGTCATGATTGACAGCTGCTGAAGTAGTTGTGGAACCCTTAGTCTTACAAAGAACCCTTGAAGAACTATTTCTTTCAAAAAAGGTTCTTTGGATGAAAAGGGTTCTTATGGGTGTTATGCTCCCCCTCCTTCTGATCATGTTGATCCTGTCTCATGCCTAATCTTGGTCTTTGTTTCTTCTCTCCAGGTGTGGCTGCTCTCTCTTGATTGTGAATCAATAAAGAGGGGGATGGGATTTGGGATCACTCTCTCTTCCACTCTGGCCTGGCTGCAGCAGCAGCAACAGCAGCAGAGTGACCACATGTAGTTTTGTTTCGTTCTTTATCTTTTCTGGTGATTCCGGTGGTCTAGTTTTCGGTGTTTTGTTTCTGTTTGTCAGGGTTTAGTTTGGGGTTATGTTGTTTAGAGGTAGAGGGAAGCACCCGGTTCCGCCGGCTCTATAAGAGCTGGGCTGAGGTGGCTTCCCTTCTTTTGTTCCTTTTTGCCGGCTCATCAGTTCAGTTAGTTATGGGTAAAACTTTAGGGGTTAGTTTGTTTTTTGACTTAACTTAGCTCTTTGGTTAATTATTGGTCAATTATTTTTGTGTTGCACTTAAATAAAAACGTATATATTTTTGAAAACTCTTGTAACAATGGGAACCCTTAGTCCTACAAAGAACCCTTGAAGAACTATTTAGTCCAAAAAAAGGTTCTTTGGATGAAAAGGGTTCTTAATGGGACCCTTGGTCTTACAAAGAACCCTGAAGAACCTCCCCTCCAAAAAGTTCTGGGTAGAACCTCAGCCTCTCAGGAAGAACCCTTATTTCTAATCATGCAGTTTATGATCAATAGTGATGACACTATCAAGATGGTAACTCTGCACTACACCACCATGGATACATTACCCCTCGGCCTGCTGGGAAGCCTGGGAGGAGCTGGTTGGTTGGCGGAATGACAGTTCTGGATTAACGTGTTGCAGCCAATCTGTTTCTAAATAAAAGATCCCATCTTAATTATTTAACCTTCCTACTGTAGCTATGTGCACTTGGCGCAAATGAACTCTCTCTTGTGGGATAATGGAGGGCTCATTGTGTGTTTGGCTTGGCTTCAAACGGTATGCAAATGAGCATTAGCTTTGTGCACTATCAGGGCTGGGCTATAATTTATAAGAGTGGAGTGTTTCATGTTTCTGCGGTTAATCACGTGGCCTCCATCATTAAAGACGATGCACGTACCACTGGTTTGATTCCATATCTAGCTTCAGATAGTTTAAAATGAGACGTTAATGGAAAGCCGCAGGCGTCTAAGACTCGTGTGTGCGTGAGCTGCATGCACCGAGGCGATCAAAGTGTACGGAGCAGCATGGGAGCTGCAAGTCTTTCTTAGGTGACCAGCAGCTTCCTGGGTGAAGCCTCCATCTGCCTGTGGGAGCTGTGAGGCAGCCAAGGCCAGGAGAGAGCGGGTCTGTTCAGACGCCTTGATAGTGGCTTCAAATGAACTCCGGAGGAGTCCGGAGTTGGTTTCAAGACATCTGCTGTTGCTTTGTGCTCCTCACAGTCAGGCGTCTAGAGAACGGTTTACACATCTAAACTGTGGAAGATGGGGATACGCCGCAATCCTCCCGTGGATATTTATCTGTTACTATAATCATTTTAATGCTCAACAAGCATGCAGTTTATGCAAAACATAGAAATGACTCAGGCATAAAATGAGCAAGAGTGGTGGGGGGCCAAAGACAGATACTGGTGTAGCTACCAGTAGGGCCGGGCAATAAGACGATATTTATTGTCAAAACGATATAAAAATGATTATCCTAGATATTTTTCTATATCGACTATGTCGCGATACACGTGAGGCTTATATTTATTTCCATTTTCTCTATAATATCACTTAAAACCGTTGTGTTCATTGCTTGTGTTTGCAAGCTTATTTTTCCACTCCCATGTTGATAAGAGTATTAAATACTTGACAAATCTCCCTTTAAGGTACATTTTGAACAGTTAAAAAATGTGCGATTTATTTGCGATTAGTCACGATTAACTATGGACAATCATGATATTAATCACGATTTAAATATTTTAATTGATTGACAGCCATACAGAAAAACAAATCAAATGGTACAGCCCAATGTTAACTTGGGAAGAAAGCTAAATAACACTCCAAAGTTACGCAAAACTTTGGCGAAGAAAAATTGGGATGGTCATTTTCAAAGGGGTCTCTTGACCTCTGACCTCAAAATATGAGAATGAAAATTCACAAACTGCATAATTTGCAGTAAAAAAAGGTAATAAATTGCAATATATCTTATCTCAAT
Source organism: Sebastiscus albofasciatus (assembly GCA_916701655.1). Taxonomy (NCBI): domain Eukaryota; kingdom Metazoa; phylum Chordata; class Actinopteri; order Perciformes; family Sebastidae; genus Sebastiscus; species Sebastiscus albofasciatus. Next base: position 42,098 of record CAKAOI010051107.1, read on the forward strand.
ACTCTTGAGAATGTCGTATCATGGGGCCTCTGGTGATCCCCACCCCCAACTGGCACCACCAGTGCTAGTAATGTGCTAATATCCACACTACGTTATGACAAAGTTACACAGCAGCTGGTATTCAGGTCCTCTAGTGTGCCACATGTCACAGAATGCCATTAAAAGCACATTAACAAGCCTGCTCTCTCTGCTGCTTAATAACTTTGACTTTAATGCTGGATGGAGAGGTCAGTGTTGTGCACTGCTCTGCCTCTGGCTCCAGTCGAAGCCGAAGTCGCCTTTGAGTGCGAACAGGGGTCAATTTCCGCGCCCTCTATCCATTACACCATTAATGGGCAAAATGCAAAACTGAGACCTAATCAGTGGTTTGGGGCCTCTGCCTACCCGTGGGAATACATTACTTACAGTCCTCGTCTGGCAGGGAAGGTGAGAATGACCTCTAACCCGGTTCGTAACTCTAGAAATATGGCCTGAGGTCTGGACAGTCTGGAAGCGGTAAGAGTATCCCTGATTATCTGCCGCAAGTGATAGACACCTCTGCCGTTTTACGTATCAATCCCCTTGAGTTTCAATTAATCACCCTCAGGCACATGGTGCAGGTGCACGAGGGAGGGTGGGGGTGCAATCTGCTGACTTCATCGGCTGCTCAATCTGTGCAAGTATGATTTGTGATGATAGTAAATGATATCATGATGAGCACTATATTGAATTCCAATGTCTCTCCACTCAGACAGTCAACAAAGGATTGGTGGTCTGAATTATTAATAAATGCAAACTATTCATGCCCACTATTGTTCTTAATTGTTTTCCGAACAAATATTTGCAAACAGATGGTTGGATAATGGATTTTATACAACATTGATAATAATAACCTCGGAGCCGGGCGACAGAGGGAGGGATGAAATGTACTGAAATACCACACACATTAAATTTAGAAAGGGGACAACTAAATTTGTAGTGTTTTATGGGGATTTTAACATAAATGGGCCATAATTTGATCAAGACTGCTTGGCTGATGCACATTGCACATACGTCAGCAAACAGATAAACAATGAGACGTAGCTTTTGTTTCATACATCATACTCATAGTTTATTTAGTCTTGTTGGCAGTACTTAGTTTAGTTAACTTCTGTATAGTTACACTTTAGTTTGTCTTTAGAGGAGTCATTTTAATTTCTTTGACTTAGCAGTGCTGAGCAGAGTGATGCGTAAATTATGCCACCCCTTATGCAGAACTCTTAAAGAGGACCTATTGGGTTTATTTTCAGCTTCATACTTGTATTTTGGGTTCCTACTAGAACATGTTTACAGGATTTAATGTTCAAAAAACGCTTTATTTTTCTCACACCGGCTGTGCTGCCACACCTCTTTTTACCCTCTGTCTGAAATGCTCTGTTTGAGCTCCGCCCCCTCCCAAAAAGTCTACTCTGATTGGTCAGTTAGCCCACTCTGTTGTGATTGGTCAACCGAACCAAACTCTTCGGACTCTGCGCCAGCTCCGCTCTAACTAGCTTTGTTTGAGGGTGTGCCAAACTAGCCGCTAGGCAGGTAATGTGTCACTTGATGACATTACCACGCGTTACTTGATGACATCACCACGTTACGGAAGAAAAGGCGGAGCTTCGAGCAAGGCGTTTCAGGCAGTTCAGGAGCAGTGTTTCTCCCTTTGGTGTGAACTTGGGGCTTTGTAACTTTGCAGACCTTTTACATGCATAAAAAACTATATAACACACTAAAGGAAAGGGGAAAAGCACAAAAACATATTAGGTCCTCTTTAAATACAGAAAGTGGCCAATCAAAATGGACCAAGTGCCTGCATCATGTGGGGGCGGGGGGATTAAGATTTCTATCTTAGATATTTTGTTTACTTTATACCCGGGTTGGGTGCTATCTCTTGCTAGCAGATCTTTCTCCATGAATGCAAAGATTCAAAGCCCACGTTATTTGGAAAACATTCTCAGTCTCAACTTTTTTCACGAGTCTTACCTGCGTGACCTTGTCGGTGACATTGTGCGTGCGGTCTTTGACCTTTGGGGCGATGATGGTTTTCTCAGAGGACGGAGGGGAGGGGCACTTCTTCTCATTGTTGACCTCGGAGAAGTTGAGCGTGATGAGGGGAATCTTGTTGATGGTGCTGTACCTGTTGAGGTTGGAGTCGGAGGTGGAGCCCAGCAGGCTGGATTTGATCTGACTGAGGGGCCCTGAAAGAGAGAGCGACAGAGGGAGGACGTCGTCATGAAAAGCTGCCACATCTTGTACTACAGTTGGGCTATTATTGATCTTGGCGTTCTGAATCGTGGTCATCAGAGAACAGTCTAGTTCTCTAGTGATTGCTGTGATATGGGTAGTGAGCATGGGGTGGCCCTTACTTTTGGAGTGAGTTCAACCACAACACGACACGGAGAATACAACAGATACTGAAATCTAAACTCTACAGCCTCTGATTGACCTGGGATAGGGTGAACAGGCCTTTCAAGGTTTCTCATTAAAAGATAATGAAGAACACTGTTGGTGAAAGAAAAGAATGATTCAATGCACAATCAAAGAATGCAACTTCACACAGTTAGTCAAACATCTATCTGTCTGATGAGGGCTGTTGAATAAACTAGAGTTGGGTACCGAACTCTGTACTTTTAAAGGTACAGCTGAATAGCGTCAGTACATCGAGTACCATTCATGTTAAATCAATGTGCACCAAAATTCAGGACCTGTGAGCGTATCTGGGTGAAATGTGCGTGTTGGCTACCTTGCTGAACTGCTGTGGCTCGCACACGTATGGCGAACTTAACTTATTAGCAGTTTTTATGTTATAGCTTACGTGGATTTTCTGCTATGACTACCGTCTTTACACAATTTAAAGCTGGTACTCCACTAATTTAGTGCAAGTCACTACATTTTCTATTTCTATCTGTGTACAGTGAATATCTTTGTCATCTCTCTTTACAGTGAATATCTTTGTTTTATCTATCTTTGTACAGTGAATATCTGTGTCGTTTATCTTTTGTACAGTTAATATCTTTGTACAGATGACACAAAGATATTCACTGTAGAGAGATATATGACACAAAGATATTCACTGTACAAAGATATGTGACACATATGAATATATCTTTGTATTTTTATGCAAATAACCACTACAAATGGCAATAACAAAGTACAGTACCGTGTAGGCTACAGTATTCCATTTCTGTTATACAGAATTGAAATGTGAACGGTACCCAACCCCAGAATTAACAAAGCGTTCCCTCGTCTACTACACAATGTTTTCTACAAGTTCACAGCAAAATAAAAACTGACTTTCAGAAATCAACTCCCTGCCTTCTTGTGAAAGCATTCAACAATATGTGACAGCACTACACACACCGACACGTGACCCAATGAGAGTGATAAAAAGTGAAAAAGAGAGCATTGCTGATTCAGCCCAGTGAGCCAGCAGAGGAAGGTTGCACTATGTTCCCTCCCTTTTCACACATAGTACAGTACAGTGATTGAGAGTCAAGGACAGAGAAACAGACAGCGGAGGATGAGAGATTGCATGCACAGCTTCAATACATGCCACAGTAAGGATACATCATCGCAGTCATGAAAAATAACTTCGAAAGGAAAAGCTGAAGCCATACCCCCAGCCATCCAGGAGCGAGATACTAGCAAACCAGGAGAGAGAAGAAATAGGTGGTAAAGGGGAGAGTGGGAATATGTAGGATTGGTTTGGATCGCAGTAGTCATGGGTACAAACAATATCACATTATAGCATTTATCAGGGAACGTTGGCTGCTCTGTAAACCTTTATAGAAAAAGTGATATTATAAAGCATTAACATTGGGCAGTTATGCTTTAATTTGGGGAGTTTGATACTAAACACAACTAAACATTGATGCATCAAGTCATAATCTGTCAGCGAGGTAACGCCATCATCAATAACCATCATTTATAAATGGTAAATTCATAGTTGATTAAACAATGTTAATAGTTATTTTACTGTTAAACAATGAAATGATAATTAATAATGTTTGCTAAAATATCTGTTATTTTATCATTAGTTTGTGTAATATGAAATAATTACTTTTTCTATATTGTATCACAGCTGATAGGAGACAGTAACAATTACAGTCTGAATACATTAGTAAGTATTTGTTGGTGATTACCAAATGATTTGTAAAATTTAAGAAATCATTTGTTATAATAATATATTATATATATATTATTATTATATATATTATAATATATTATATTATTATAATATAATAATTTTTTTTAACAACTAACAGTGTGTTAGAAACATCTATAAACATTACATAGACATTTGTAATGGTTTGTTAACCATTAACAAAGTGTTACAAATATCTATGTAATGTTTATAGATGTTTTACAAACAATGTATTAAAGTTTAACAAATAATTTGGTAATCATTAACAGATACTTATAATAACATATATAATAACAAAATTATAGCATTACTATTAATTAGTAAACATAATTAATTATAATTTTGTTGTTTGTCAACAGTAAAATAACTATTAGCCAAGTTTAATCAACTATCAATTCACCATTTATGAATGATGGTTATTTTAAAGTGTTACCTACGGTTGTGAAATGCATGCAGCATCAGCACTGCTACGGGTCCATTGCAATCTAAATTATTACGTGAAAAGGACAAAGGTGAGCATATAGAATTCAAATGGAAACACAGTCAGGTTTCTCTTCATTCACTAAGAAATCAAGGCAACAAGGCACCAGAGGTCAAAGACAGTGGGAGGAGGTATCGTCTTGTAAAGCTTCATTGATTTCCTTCAATGAACAAAAGCGTGAGAGAGAGATGTAATGTGCTGCTTCATGCAAGCGCGTGCAGAGGTCAGTGTGTGTTTTTTTTTGAACCGAGCTTTCCCCTGGGCGACTGGCTTGGGATCAGCGGGTCATGTGCACTGAGACTGAGTCATTTAGTGCCGTGCCAGTGTTTCGAGGCGTAGAAACACCGTCCGCCGAGGCATTTGCATTCAACATGAACCTCATGTCATGTGGGGAAACTCATGCAACAAGCAGGGTTTTGTGCAGTATCCAATAACAGCTCAAGATGCAGCGGGCTGCTTTTTGTTACCTTTAATATTGCGACCATTGTCTGCAACACAGCGTTGGAGGAGAGAGAAGAAGGGGAGGTGAGAGAGGAATTTCTGGTGCTTCTATGATGACAAATGGGGGCTGGCATCAAACCCCCGCTACTGTCCCCATGAACAATTCATTACTGTGAAGTAGACATATTACTGTGTCAGCCACTGGGAGCTATTTGAATGAGGATTGTGGATAAGGGGATGGGGGTAGACGGATCGGCCTGGAGGAAACGGTCAGTCTGGGGCACTCTTACCCTCATCCAAATGAGGGCCAAAAGGCTAATGAGACTCAAGGGAAGATCAATAGCACACAGTGTAGATGGTGACACACTATAATACTGATTAAGAGACGCCACATCTCCAATCTCCTATTTTGGGGCCACAGTGGTAATTAATATAGCTAAATTATAGTCAATGTTTGTCATAAGTGATGAATTCCCTCATAAGTCCCTTAATGTCAAATACTACATTGTTATTAGCTGACATCACTGGTCAAAGAGTGTTTTTGTTAGAGCCGTGGTCACCAACCACGCACAGTCGAGGGTCAAAATGTACTTTTTAATAAAAGATCGCTTCTGTCCCTCTCATTTTAAAAGTTTAAAGGAATACTTCAACCCCTAGATGATCATTTGTATATCAGTTACTCACCCTGTGTTACCTTCAATTCTTGAAGAAAACTTTGTTTTTCTTGCGTGCTTTCGCAGTGAATGGAAAATCAAGAAACTGATAAAATTCGTGATGAATTGAAGTAAATGGGGGCAGCATTTAACAACAAAAAACTATACAAAAACATCCGTTTACAAACTCTCATGCAACTGGTGCAGTATAATCTAAGTGTAATTTATCCAGTCGTATACGCACTACTTCCCAAACACATGCATCTTTGCTAAAACCTTACTATTTAAGACACTTAAACACGACACTGGACGAGTAACGCACAAGTATGATTCTGTTTATGCGGAAATGTTTTAAATAGTAAGGTGTTTGGGAAGTAGTGAGCACACGACTGGATAAATGAGACTTGGATTATTCTGCACTAGTTGCGTGAGAGTTTGTAAACAGATGTTTTCCCATTTACTTCAATTCATCAAGGCTTTACTCCGTTTTTTGGTTCGCCATTCTCCGCGGTGACATGCAAGAAAAACTACATTTCTTTCAAGAATTCAAGGTATACACAAATTATGATTTTGGGGTGAAGTATTCCTTTAACTTCTGAAAAGTCCATTCTCGGTGTATGTGCACTGGATGCTTCAAGTTTCCATATCACATTTAGAATTCAACAATAGACCCTTCGCTAAGCCCCATCCCTAGAATGGGCACTGTCCAATCCTACATTAGCAACCGTAACCAAAGGTGGGCATAGGATGAAATGGCTTTCGAACTAGTTGTGATGTCACAAAGAATGCTTTCCAGTGTACACCAGCGGCATAGTAGAGCAGGAGATTCCTACCTTCACTGGCGTGTCTGTCCCTGAACGCCATCTTGGAGTTGCACCCAAATCCTTCCATGTCGTGTACGGAGGAGGCTCTGCGAATACTGCACATGCTCTCTCTGGAGGCGGTTGGAGTGAGGCCCGGGATTGACGGAGCTGCGGTGAGCGTGTCCTCTTTGCTCGGGTGTTGGGTCTGGGTGACGGTCTGGTCCGGGTACGTTCGGTCCCAGGGGCCCTTGGGCGACGAGTGGTCCAAAGGCCCGGACACGGGGGTCGAGCAGTGGCTGGGGCCGATGAGGGCGCGGGTGTCGTTGGCGTAGGAGGGGCTGCAGCTCTCGCGGGTGGTGGGGAGCTGGTAGTCTCGCGTCGCCACCGACCCGTCGCTGTGGCGGGGGGAGTCCACCATGACGGCGTCGGGGTCTTCCTGGGGCAGGGACTGCTTGCTGATGCCCAGGAGAGGTAAGGCTGGGAAACGGAAGCGAAAGAATCTCCCTTTCCCTGACAGAGAAGAGAGCAACAAGTCTTAATACTCCATACACACAGATTATGGTGACCAACAACACTGAGTGAGCGCCTAAGGGCATAAATCTAAGTCACTTAGTTATCGTGATGTGATTTGACAGCATAAAAACAGAGTGTACGGTGGTTTTTAATGAGCCAGTGGGATCGACATGACCCCCAACGACCTTGTGTTGTGTTTTCACGCCGTGTTTGTAGCACATCTCGCTCGCAGTCTTCAATATCCCTGCTGATATCTTCGTACTTGTTTGCCAATAGCGCTGAGAAGCCTGCCAATGCAGCTATCTTAAAAAGACCCTGGCAGATCAAAAGAAATGCCCGTTCTGCCTCAGGCACGAGTTCAATCTTCGATATCCTTCAATTATTCATGGAGGAGGACATTTGGTGAAATATTATAATGCCAGTAGTGCGTTGACGAGGATTATGCGCAAGGATTTTAATGAGTGATTGATAGCTCCTGGGGAGATGAAAGAGTGATATTTTGGGTGCTTGCTGCCATGACAGCAGGTAGTTCTGAGGGAAAAGTGAAGAAACATAAGAAGTTTAGTGTAAATTGAGGCTATGCTACACACACCCACGAACACACCATTCACAAATAGGCCCTTTTAGTTGCATCTAACAATAAATGCAAACATATCATGAGAGACAGTAACACTCGCAGGATTCCACATATGGACCGCAATCAGTGGCCTGCGTGTTGTGAATCATTTAGTCGCCTGAACATATGCCATACATATCAGAGCGCTGTCTCGGTGCCATGACGCGCAGTGAAAACCCTTCATAAAAGCATTAAAAGAAGAACAGGATGCGCACACCTGCATTTATGAAAACAACCATTTTTACTCATTCAGAGACACAATAGGTGGTAGAATAGAACATAAAGCAGCATGCATCTCTATCTTCCTCATTGCTCCTTCTATTCGGGTGAGACAGAGAAGGAGGGGAGAGAAAGAAAGTAATTTACAGACTTGTCTTGTTTGAATTAAAGGGGACATATCATGAAAAACTCACCTTTTTAATGCTTGTGCACATACATTTGGGTATCTACCAACCCACAAACTGTGAAATAAGACAACCCAGTCGTCTTTTTTGTGGGCTGCCTGGATCAGAAAACATGTGATTCAACAAGCCAATCAGATTTGGCTCCCCTTCCTATGTCACATGCAGACTCATTAGAATACACCGCCCACAGCTTGAGCACTACTGTTAAAAATGATATATAAGAAGTGTTGTAGTCACGGTTATGTCACCCATGGTTTCTGGAGTACGGTTTTAAAGCCTTGAGTTTTGGCAATTTGGCTGTTGCCATTTTGGTTTTTGGCCATCGGCAGACTTCTTTTTGCAACCAGAGGAGTTGCCCCCTGCTGGCTATTAGAAAGAATGCAGGTTTAAGGCACTTCAGCATTGGCTTCACTTTTCAGAACCGGCTGGAACTACCTTTGCAAAGGTGCACCATATTTTTCTCGCTAGCCAATCAGAGCAGACTGGGCTTTTTTGGGAGGGGGTCTTAAAGAGACAGGCGCTAAAATGGAGCGTTTCAGACAGATGGTGAATACAGGTATATTCAGACAAGACAGTATGAGAAAATTAATGTGTTTTTTTAACATTAAAGCATGTAAACACATTCTAGTAGAAACACAAAATACAAGTATGGATCTGTAAATGAGCATAATATGTCTCCTTTAAATCTCTAGCAAGATGTTGATGATGCAGGAAATGATCATTTCCATTTAATTGGTGATACAGAGCTGGATCTGTGCTCAAATCTACAGCGCAGTAGGACTTAACAAGTCATTCATCTTAATGAAGATGAAAGTTGAATTCTGGGTTCGGCTAATGAAAACAAAGTTGTGTTTCATCTGAGCTCAGTGCAGTGAGGCAGATAAGACCGCTGATCAAAAATACCATCAGTCTGAAGCTGATCCCAGCAAACCCAATTTATATTCTAAAGAGTCTGCACAACATAGCAAAACCCTGTTTAGTGGGGCTATCTCGAACACTTCTCCCACCAAAGGAAAATTGTCTTGCAATCGCACCGCTGCAATACAACAATGACATTTCTTTCCCCCAATTAATCGTGCTCTAACTCTAGCATTTCACATTTCCGATGGTTTGATTTAAACACGGTAATAATGACACCGTAACAAAGAAATGAATGGTAGTGCAGGAGCATTCACGTGCTCAGAGCTGTTTCTAATTACTGCGCCTATAATAGGATAAACATATACGCTACAAATCTTTTAATTAGCTCATAATTCAGTCATGGTGTGTATGTAGCTATATTTAATAGTGATATCAAAAGGACTGAGCCCTCTGAGTGCTGCTACTCTCCCTCTCCAACACTCAAGTCTTTCCCTGCAAAAACTCACTAGCGGCTTTACACAACCAACGGACGTACAGTGGCCCCTGTTGCTATGATACCGGATAGTAATATTTGCATTGAATATTAATTGGGCCCTCGGATCCACATGTTGGGGAGTGAGATGTCTTTCTGTAATGCGAGTGTGATTCAGATGTCAGGGAGAAGTAGAAAGAGAACAATAAAGCTTCACGCTTTGGTAAAAGCAGGACAGAGACGGCTTTGTGTCCGTCTCTTGTTCTTGCGATTTCAAATGAATAAAAAATTGTGCAGTTAATGCGCTTACTTAGTGATTTGCATGCAGTGGTCTTTTACCTGGTCTCCCAGTCCTCCTGTTACTCACCAGCTCTAGAGAATAACATGGGTAATTCTGCTCTGTCCTCACGTTGCCCCACATTCATTTATAGAGAGAGAAAAGTCTGATTGCAATGAGCCTGAGTTAGTATTTCTATGGTATTGTTACTAGGGCTGTCAATCGATTGTCCATAGTTAATCAGCACATTTTTTATCTGTTCAAAATGTACCTTAAAGGGAGATTTGTAAAGTATTTAATACTCTTATCAACATGGGTCAGAGTGCTGCTTTATGCAAATGTATGTATATATTTATCATTGGAACTCAATTAACAAGATTTGCACACTCCCATGTTGATAAGAGCATTAAATACTTGATATCACTGTCTTCAAAACCACAAGACTCCATTCACAAAAACAGTAATTTTACCTTTCAGAACATTGGAGTTGCTGGTCTGGTTTGTTTGTGTTACTGTGTGACTTTCGGATCCAAACTGGGAGCATGCCGACCACCAGCCAAGTTACTGTATGTAACGTTAATACACTGACTATAAGGATGTGTATATACTGTTTATGTAGCAGCGACATCATGCAGAAACCTACGTCAGGTCACGTGGGAAAAAGTATTTAGTACGGCTTGGGAAAATAGCATTTTGACTCTAAAACATGCGTACTTCAACCAAAATTGGAATGTTCTCCCCGTGTTACGAGAGTTTGCTCCGGTTGCTCCTGTTTCCTCCCAAAGTTCAAAGACATGCAGGTTAGGTTAATTGTTGACTCTAAATTGCCGTTACGTGAATGGTGTGTCAGCCCTGTGATAGTCTGGCGACCTGTCCAGGATGTACCCCGCCTCCGCCCAATGTCTGCTGGGACTCGGCTCCCTCGCGACCCTGAACAGTAGAAGCGGTTACAGATAATGGATGGATGGACTGTTTGGATTTGACTCCATAAAGAACACCACTGGGAAGCCACAGAATGATAAATGATAAGAAAAAAAAACGACAGACCCGCCCTTTAAATGCCATTTATCTTTTGAGTATGTGTGTGTAATTAATGGATTTCGTGGAAGAGGGAGAATCCAAGATGGTGGCAGAACGGATGGATTGTCCCTAAGCGGCAAAGGCAAAAATCGATAAGCAGCGCCGAAATGCATGGCTGCTCAATCCCCTGAGGGAGTCTGGATAATGCAACACATGGATCATCACCTCGCACCATCTAAAAAGGCAGCTGCTCTTGCACATACTTGGAATAGTAACACCACGGGTTTCATTGAGTTTACATCTGTAGCAGTCTGTTCATCTGTGATGTTCTCTTAAATTATGCAGTTATTCATATCCGGTGACCTCTGTCCATCTGCCAGTTTAAAAAAAAGGTCTCTAGAGTTAACTGATGAAATGAGGCCGAGAAATACCGACTCCCTGCGGCGGCAGAGGTTGCGTGTAGGCAGTAAAAAGTGTCCGGCGCTGAGACTCCACCTTGTAAACATATCTAGACCTCAACACTAGAGTTGCAGGGACGCCCACTTAGATATTCACATGAATAGACTTTAATTCATAGAGGCCGGCTCCATCAGGGATTGCCCTTGTGCTCAGGCGGAGCAATTAGCTCCCATAGAAGAGTGAAAGAGGGAGGCCTTATCAGTGACACGCCTGCACACACTCACTCACAAATTGAAAAGCTTATACGCATGGCTTCGCCGCACAAGGAGTGTACACAGCTTATATATACACAACACACGCATCCCCAGTCTTTCCAACACACCCCCCCATGAGGCAACGCAGCCTGTTAGGGGGGCCTCATCCAATTACAGTCATCTAGAGGTGACCCCTGGTCCGCCGTGCTGCCGATTTATATGTCACCGACAGAGAGTTGGAGCAAGAGAGAGGAAGGCATCAAGAACATGTTGGAGAGCACCGCGGGGGAATGGCATTATGCACTCTTACAGCGACAGCTCTGGGAGGAGAGCTCTCCAGCGCTGCTCCAGTGGTTCATCAGGCCATCCTGGCAAGCTAGGAGCTATAATTGGGCCAGACCTTTGAGATGATGGCAGGCTAACACATCAGTGTCGGCTAAACGCTGGTGTCAACATGCCAAAGGAGCTGTCTGGCAGGGGGATCTCCTGCGGAGTGCACTGCTCTGGATTTTAGCATTATGCTGCAGAGGCAAGATACTAAACAAATGTATCCAGTAGTTAACATTAAAGGCGCAGTGTGTGTAGGATTTGGCGGTATGTAGCGGTGTGGTTGCAGATTGCAACCAACGGAAACTTTACCCGAAGCAAAAAACGCGAATGGCCCTATCTAGTAGGGCCGGGACGATATGACTATCTCCCGATTCAATACTATCACGATACTTGGGTGGTGATTCTGTATGTATTGTGATTTTTAAGTATTGTGATTCGATATTATGATTTATTGCGAATTTTGTAAACTTTTTTAACACGAGACCATGGGAAAAAGTTGAATCATACACGTCTAGGGGCTTTTACTTTGAAAAATATCTAAGTAAACACATTAATATTATATTCCATGTCTGCCCCCTAAATGCTACACACTGTTCCTTTAATGTTTGGGTCATGTAAAAAAAAAAAAAGGCACAAATTGATGTGGGAAAAGGTTACAACTAAAAGGTCACGAGTGAATGTTACATTCTTGTTCTTCCTCTTTGCTCTTCCAGTCTTATCATGTGATGACTTCTTCCTTCACATGTGAGAACTCTATATTTACAGCATGGTACCAACAAGGCCATGGACTAGGGAATAAAAGCTTCCACCAAATGTCATGCTATCTCCCCGGCCGTCTTTGGTCTTTACTCACGTTGCTCAGCTTTGGATGGCGAGGTGTGGTTGAGTCTCTCCAGCGAGTCGCTGCTGCCTTCATCCAGGATGTAATCGAAGTTGAGGATGAACATCATGACCACGCCCTCCTCGTTTTTCACAGGGATGATATGGGTGGCGCACAGGAAGTTTGAACCTAACCAACAGGAAATTAAGGTTAGAAAAGGGTAATGAACTTTCATGTTTCGTGTTTGATGGACCATCACTTGTAGAATCCTGAAAGCCCCATCAATCTAAAAGGAAAAATTATTTTCTGTGCAAAACAAAATGATAAAAGACTCACAGAGGAGCTTTTCAGATACGGTACAGCTTCAGCTTTCCATTAACACTCTGACATTCAAACATCTTATTCCAGATAAAGCTGTGTGTGCAGAAAGCCCTGGCAGAGAGATGAGGGTGAAAAGGTCAAGAGGTCCACTGAGAGCAAAGCCTCTGGAGCTGAATGATTTCATGTATCCAGACACGTTGCCGGGTACGGCATCAGTCAAATACGGAGGAAACATCCATTCACCTCACGTTAACATTAATGCCTTATCCAATTACATCCATACTGTATCACCCTGGATGACATCCAAAGTCATCACAATGTACATGAATAAAACACACAATGTATGCTTGGCATGCATTTCTCAAAAATATATGCTCTCCTCAAAGCCACCAGACTCCAGTTAGAAAACAGTCATTTTACCTCGCTGATCATCAAAAGACACTTAAAACTAAATAAAACTCATCCAAACCATCTTGGTTAGTCTTTCCACAGTTCCAACAATCACCAACGCTGGTTTGGGTCAAAATAAACCTTTTTGTCACAGAGTTAGATGTGAAAAGAAACATCTTTATGGGCTCCTCAAAGCCACCAGACTCCATTGACAGAAACAGTAATTTTGCCTCACAATCGTCGTAAAACATATTCCATTCAAACTTGATAGACACTAAATAAAACTCATCAAAACCATCTTGGTTAGTCTTTCCACTGTTCCAACAATCACAAACTCTGATTTAAGTGTTTGAAAGAGAGACCGAGTAAGTAACAGATATAAAAAAGAAGCAACATTTCATCGTTTTGACCCTGTTTTCTGGCACGTTTTTCATGCCGAATGTGACGCACCAGAAAAAAAGCACTCATCTACTGGCAATGGGAAAGCCAGGTGTTAAAAAAACCCGCACTAATTTTGGTTATAAATGTTCTCATGGAAATTGCTCTCAGTTCTTAAACCCCAATTATTAGAATTGCCCATGGCTCCGCAATGGGAGGTAAATTTAATGTGACCCTGCTTGCTGCTAATGCCTCATGACTAAGTGTTCCTAATTTATCAGACGGAGATGAAACAGAGATGGTGGCACTCTTTATACCAACTAGCTTCAAATTCAGAAAATTAAGAAAAAGATACTTGTTATGTTTTGCCTGACTTTAATAATACATGTTTAACAGTGGTGTCTCGATGGGATGTACAGAAACTACCGGTGTATGAGATGAAATGTATATGAAGTTCTAAATAATGAACATGGACATCTCTGGAAGATGCTCTCCCTCACATTAGGCTCTTAGTCCTGCTGTCACCAGGAGGCTATTTATAGCGCACCCAGCAGGCACCCAGCCCACAGCATTTCTTTTCTGGGGGAACACAAAGACGCAGACACACTGATGCTGCTGCTGCTGCTGCACACTGCAAATCCGACTCTACTCGCAAATGTGTGTGCACTTGCGAATATGAATGCCTCACTGACACACACACAGAGAGAAATAATTGCAGGATAGCAGTCTTCGGTCATTTTCTCGTATTGTGTTGTCAGGCGCCGAAATCTTATGGTGCAGCAAACTGCTTCGCCAGACTGGGGTGTTTGATTTATGTATTGGGGAGCCCTGATTCTGCTGGGCTAAGCAGTAACCTGCCCCTAATAGTACATCAGTGTCAGCGTGAGTGGACGGAGCTATTCATTTCAGTCAGAGGGAGTGATGGGGAGGTGGGGGAAGAGATATCACGGCTCCTCTGCCTTCAGTGACGACATGCAAAGGAAGTCCCTACTCCAAGTGGAGGTGTTTCTCCTTTCAGTAACAGTCTGGATACTGAAACTAAAGTGAATACTGGCACATACAGGGTTTAGGGTCTTCAGTATCAGTACAGGTTAGTGGGTTTAAAGCTGGGGGAGGCAATTTAGTTTTGGTGTTCCTGGGCAAAAATTACAGCATATTGTAATTCAAGTGGTACCACAGGGTTGGCAGTTTTCTGGAAAAGTAAAAACAAAAAGCCAGAATTTGGAAACACAGCGCTCGTGCTACTCCTCTCCTCTCTCGGTCCTAAGCCCCTCCCACCAGACGAGCAGGGGCACATGCACGAGCTTCGTACAGTAACTCGGGCTGTCAAAGTTAACGCGATAATAACGCGTTAACGCAAATTTGTTTTAACGGCACTAATTTCTTTAACGCATTAACGCAACTTGTACATTTTTTGGTTGCATCGGGCTCAGTTTTAACCCTCAGAGACCCACAATAGACTCGTTTTTGTCTTTTTTTTAGGGGGATACAGGGGGTCTTTTTAGGGGGAGATAGCAGGTCAACAGTAGATCTTACATAGAAGTGGTGTACATCATCGGAAAGCTGGGACCCTGAAGATTACTTGAGACTTGTATTTCACTAAAACAGTCCTCGTAAGTAATAAAACAAGTCCTTAACTTTTATGTCAGCCCCTCATCTGCAGCCAATTTGCTGATATGAAAGTATAAACTGTTTTATCTCCACAACAAGCAGCAACGACAATCATTAGCATCCTGTTATTTGAAATCCTGACGCTTCACTTTGTTTGCTAATCAAAATTAAAATTGGTATCCATGGAAACAAGGGAGCGCTGTAGAGAGAAAAGCAAGCTTGTGCCAACTTGGATAGTAGTTTGTCTCCAGCACAAAGAAACTTCAATTTCTTCTTTATTGTGCCGACATTTTCCTTTAAAAATGGCCACAAACTTCACATAACAAGTGCGTAAATACTCAATAGAAGACGAAACAACAAATAAAGTGTGTGCACCATGATACTGCAGCATCAGAGACAAAAGCTTCGGCTAAAGAGGATCAATTCATAATGATTGAATGTCTCCCTGTGGATGGATTTAATGGCTGCGCGTGCACATGCACAACAAAACAAATTCCTAGAGAAATTTGCACACACACTAGCTTGCACATCATTCACAAAAACACACAGAAACACAGGTCCAATACACGCACGTAGTGTAAATTCATACACACACTCACTACAGAGTGGTTGGTGTAACCCCGGCGTGCCTCGGGAGGGGACGTAACCCCAGCTTTGTAAAGCAATCTGTGTGCGTGTGCATGGGGGCCTGCTCTAAAAATAAGCCGCTTGGAAACCATAGGCATTTATAATTCATAGGAGCTAAGTATTATGTTCTAGAAAGCATAATGGTTGGACTTGTTGAGGCAATAGAGGAATGAGAGGAGGCTGTGCGAGAGAGAGACGGGGATGGTAGATACATGTGAGAGATGTGGTCCGATTGCTGCATTAAACATATTCCACCAATAAGCTGTTTTTTGTTCATCATAATCAATGTTTTGTTTGTGCGTGTGCTGCTTTTTTTCATGTCAAATTGTTTGGGAACAAAGCGAGAAAGTGCATGTGGGTCTCAAACGTACAGGGATGGGATCGGGTACCCGAGGGGTGACCCGCGAAAAAGCTGACTTTTCTTTTTTACCGCGGTATCGAATTTGTATTGAGAATCATGAAATTTCACTGGTATTGGTATCGACTACTAAATTTCTGGCATGGTGACATCCCTAGGAAATGACAAAACGCTTAAGATGTATTATTGTGGCGCCAAAAGGCGTGGTGAAAATGTTTGGGTTCATCTAAATTATGCACCTAAATGAAAAAGTTAGGCGCACCAGTGCAGTGCAGTGCAGCTGTGTGAGTTTCATTTTCCCATTACTCTCAAAGACATACCTAAGTAAGTGTGTGATGAGGCACAACACAATGGGTTCTCGGGTCTTGGCTGGGACTCCCGTGAAAAAAGAGATTTTGAACTTCAATGGAAAATATCCTGGTAGAAGAAGAGTAAAAAATGAAGCCATTTTGAAGCAAAACATTTCTTTTCCATTCCCCTTTCTTTCCCCTCCATATCCTAATATTCTTTTTATTCGCTCTTTCTCTATTTTTCTCTCCACGTCCTTGTCTATATTCCTCCTTCACTTTCATTAAATCCTCCCTATATGTTTTCTTTTTCTAAAGCTTTTTCTCTCACTATTCCTGCTCTCTCTCTCTCTCTCTCTCTCCCTGTCTGTGTTTTAATGTCTGTCTCCCAGCTTCTCTGCAGGAAGGCCACTCGATGTGTTATAAGTGGACAGATCAAACAGATCCCCGGCGCTGCTCCCGATGCAAATTTCGGCCCGTCTGCCTGCCAATCCTGCATTCGGCGGAGGGTCAAAGACAAACACATGCACACACACACACGCAAACAGAAATAACATTTACATTTCTCAGTTGCACGCTGGCGTAGAGACAGGCACGGCCATGCACGGAAAGCATGCGCACACAAACACTAATGAGGTTCACAGATCTGAGTTCATCACACTCTGAAGCAGGCACATCTCACTCACACACATACACTCAGTCGCTCACACACAGGCTGCCGGCAGCATTAATTAGCAGAATGTTCTCTGTCCGACTAGATCTAATAAGCAGGCGATGGAGCTGGTTTACACGGTGCAGTGTAATGAGAGAACGCACCTCTGAAAGGAACTAAAACGGCTTTAGTCAGAGCATCTCTGACCTGAATATTTAGCTGAAGAGCAAAACACAGTTAAGCATCCTAATGTGATACATCAGGTGCCACTTAGGATGGGTACCAGAACCCGATATTAGGGATGCACCGATACCGGATCGGATATCGGGCAGATACTGAATCAGGTGACATTGGGCGAAGGCGGGGTACGCCCTGGACAGGTCGCCAGACTATCACATGGCTGACAAACAGAGACAAACAACCATTGATGCTTTTTTTAAAGTCAAAAATGAACCTAACCTGCATGTCTTTGGACTGTGGGGGGAAACCGGAGCACCCGGAGTAAACCCTAACACGGGGAGAACCTGCAAACTCCACAAGATAGGGCCTCAAGCTGGGTTTGAACCTGTGACCCTCTTGCTGTGAGGCGGCAGTGCAGTGCTAACCACTTCATCACCATGCAGCCCCTTAATAATAATAACAATTCACAAAGTTAACGTTGTTATCCACAGATTTATTGGTTTTGTCTTGTTTTACAAAGATAGGAAAGCAATGTTTAAGTCAAGCCTGATGTTGCCTTACACATAGAAGAATGATCCCAATCACTTCCACACAGCGAGGCATACAACTTATTAATTCAACACTGGTATCGGATTGGTACTCGGTATCGGCTGATACCCAAAGCCCAGGTGATCGCTATCGGTATCAAGACTAAAAAAGTCGGATCAGTGCACCCCTAATACTCATCCCTAGGTGCCATCTTCTCCAGAAATTTAGAATCATTTAGAAAAAAAGATGACCTCCTCTGTGTTTATGACTCAGCATTCTCCTTCGCAAACTCAAGTCTGCAGTCATTGATGGATGGACTAAGACAGAATCTGTTCTTTTCTGGCGTCTAATCCGTCAGAGAAAAGTGGAGGAAAAGTGCCGACTTGCAGCTTGCGAGAGTGGCAAATAATGTCAAACTTTCAGCAAGGTGAAAGTGAGCTGATAAACACAGAAATGCCAATCATCCACATTCCACACAAACATCACCAAAATCCAGAGTCAATCCTATATAAAAGAGCCTGATAAGCCTGCTGCATTGCTGGCGCATTGTTGCACCAGCCCGCCGTGTCAAAGTCAAGCCTTAAGCCTGAGTGGAAATGCGGGTCTTATTGATTCAAACATTTTCCGCTCAGCTTCATTTCCTCCCCGGCGCGCCGCAGCCTACCTGGATTAATAGGGCTACCTGGTAATCTGCTGCTACACAGATGGCTCGGCAGGATGACAGCGCCGTGTGGTACCAAGCGTGGACAGAATATGCCAAATCGCAGTATGCTGAGGGGCTCTTTAATGTTTAGTGTCATCTCTTTTAAACACACTCTGGTTACTGTGGGGATTCAGTCTTACCTCTGATAAAAAAGATTAGAAAAGGCAGGTCGGCACACACAAAGGCACCTCCACGCCAGTTTGTTTTGGACTCTCCAATGAACTACTCGGATGACTGGTCCAACCAAAGACATTAGTCATGGAATAATCACAATGATATGTGACAGATGGATGAATGTCATCCAAAATCTACTGGAGAAACAAACACGATGAAGGTGACTTTTCATGATTTCTTTTGGCTTTGAGGGTTTGGACTGAAAGCAGCGCCACTGTTGGACTTCAAGTTCAGATGAGGACACCACTGACCAACTGTTCCCACAGAGTTGTGTCTTCATTACACGGAGCTATCCAATACACGCCCCACCACACGCACACAACTAAGCCCCATGCCTCTTGCCACCTCCCCACTCTTTTCCTAAAGTTGTATTAATTACACTCTATCGAGGTCATGTCAGTTCAACCTCATTTTAAGCTCGAGGGCTCATTGCTCCTCTGTGTTAAAGGTGATGCACACTTTCTTCTCACTTTCATTTCTACTCAATTCAGGTCATGTGACGTGTTTGTTTTAGTTTTTGTGTATTTTTTACGGAGATGGAGATGGGTGGAGTTTGTATATTCTCCCTGTGTTAACGTGGGTTTACTCCGGGTGCTCCGGTTTCCTCCCACATTTCCAAAGACATGCAGGTTAGGTTAATAGTTGACTCTAAATTGCCCGTAGGTGTGAATGTGGGCTTGAATGGTTACAGATAATGGATGGATTTAATGGAGATGAGGTTTCTTACGTAAGTTGCTTATTGGACCATGATTGGCTCCATACTAGTTGTGATGTCATAAGACCTGCAGGTACCTATGCTAGGAACAATTAACCGTTTAACCCTTAACCGACTGTAAGAATTTTGATGGATTAATGCTAACAATTAAAAGAAATAGTAACTGTCAATCGATTAAAATATTTAATCGCGATTAATTTGCGAATAATACATTTTTTATCTGTTCAAAATGTACCTTAAAGGGAGATTTGTCAAGTATTTAATACTCTTATCAACATGGGAGTGGGCAAATATGCTGCTTTATGTAAATTACAACTTACTAACAACAAGTTACAACTTTATCATCAGTATATTTTAAACCAATAATATGCAGTGAATCCAGAGAAGAGAGGACAAATACCTGAACATTGTGGATGAGCTATCCCTTTTAAATTTCTGCTCCATCATTAAGCCATATTACTTATTACAATGTTATTACAACTACATTTTGAACACTGTGAGGAAACTTAAATTATTGAACAAATAACAGTTGTTGAGTGTGTGTTCACGGGCGGTGCAGTGAGGGGAGTTCCAGTTTCAAGATGCTGGAAATTTCATTAGATTCTATTTCCACTATCAATAATTAAGACAATGCAGCTCAATGCGCTTGTTCACGGCGGCGGGGTAGCGTAACACACATACACATTGATCAGTTAGTGCGATTAAAATGCATTAGGTCAAGTCTCCCCTCTCTCTCACACACACACACACACAGACCAGTTTAACATCTGCTGACTGGTTGTGTGTGACAGTGATTGTGGGATAGTGGCATATGGGGATCCTGATAGCCGTCATTTGGAGAAACCGCTGCCAAGAGCGTCGCAGTCAAACTCGTTTTAAATTGCAGCCTGTGCTTTTTGCCCCGGCCTAATAGACATGGTGAGTGTATGTGTGTACATAGGTGTGTGTGAGTGACACTGATGTGAGCCGAGCCTCCAGCAGCAGGGAGCTGTTGGTTGGTGCAAACACTGCTTGAGGGGTTACGGTGACATCTCCCTCCTCGTTTCCCTGCCTCTCTGTCAAAAGCTCAGCGGGAAGCGTCTTCACGGCTAATTGTCATCAAATCAACTCATCCGGGTCGCTCTCTGACCCTGCGTCTGCACGTCGGCATGTCTGAGTCAATCACTGCAACACTATCATTGCCTCCTCTTTGACTTTACATCAGAAGGTGAGCAAAACGACAATGATGATGGCGTGTAGGGCGTTTTCAAGTAGTTTTAGGGATGGATCACATCCAGTAACTCCAGGGTTGTGTATTGGCAAGAATTTGAATTGAACAAATCTGTGATTCTACCTTGCAGAACACGGGGGTTGCGGGTCTACCGCTGCTTAGATCGGTTAGTTTGTTTGTGCTGTTGTGTGACTTTGGTGAATCCGAACTAACACAATAGCACAAAAAAACGACACGATTGAGGCAGCAGAAGACAAGCAACTCTAGTGCTCTGTAAAATTACTGGTTTTTTTCAATGGAGTCTGGTTGCTTTGGCGAGAGCATAGATAACGGCTTCAGTTCCCAGTCGGAAACATAAACTGTATAGCTGTCTGACGAAGATGAATGTTTTTTTCTATCTCTGCAAAGGATATCTGATGTTTGGATCCCACTTCTAACAAGGCTTGTGAGCCAATAGTATAATGACATTGGTACCACATGGTATCTCTGGGTTGTCAGTTAGTTGACGGTAAGTGCCTGGCAATGACTTGTTGTGAAGTAAATGCAATGGAACAGGGGAGGGAGAATGCGACATCTAGTGGCTGAATGTTATTAATGTTATCAATAGCACCTTTAAACTGATATAGATATTACTGTAGGTAATACACTGACTATGGAAAAGTACCTCAAACAATCCCACTTCAAAACACCCAAACTATCCCTTTAACTTGACACCACAAGGGCGAGATTATTAGGGTGGTGGAAATCAAAAAGTTAAATATAAGAATTGACCTTGTTCTAGAGGGAGGAAGGCTTATTATTTTTGCCTCCCATTCTAGGGAAATGTGATCCTTTCCTCTTCTCCACAGGGAACATTCAGTTGTACTAAGAGCTGTTTAACTGTAATCCAGGAGGGCTACCTTATCCCCAGGGTTACGACATCATCAGTGACGGCCTAGTGGTTGGAGAGACTGTCCCATAACCCAAAGGTCGAATGTCAGATCACTGCGACGCAGACATTTGTCGATCGTTGGGCGGATCAATGAAAATGTCCACAAGCTACACATCAAGTTTGCTCGATTAAAGCGAGTGACTGAAAATCATTTTCATCTCCTCCCAAAGCTCTAGAAGTTATCGCTCCTGTGGCATGGAATTTAATCTTTTGTGACAATTACAACACAATACTTTAGAAAACAAAGACAGAAACATTCTTTTGACACTGTGGCCCTAGTCCCAAACACAACACTTAGAAAATGGTACACAATGGCTATTGCTTTGGTATATGTTCTCATGAATTATAGAGTAATGGATCAAACATCCATCTACTCCCATGTGCCATTGTGCGATTGCCTTGACTAAACCGATGGGGGAAGGGAGGCATGGGAGAACCAGAACCAGGACTGCGTGGGTCAGACTTTCTAGTGGGACTCTGGCACTTGGAATCACTACCGTTTTTGTCCACAGGGACTGCCAAAATCAACACAAATTTAAAGTTCCTCGTAGTAGCTTTAAATGGAAGATCACGTACTTGAGTCACACAAACCTCAAGGTCACTGCGCTCTGTTCCAGTATCATGTTAGACACTTCCCATTGTCTGAGTGTAAGTTGCAAGCTGTTAAGAGGCCACTAAATGATCCGATGACAAGCTATTCAAGTGCACTCAAAGTCAGGCAAGGATTTAATATCTTCAGCAGGGTTTTGATTGCACTCTGAGATCATTTATTAATCTAAAATTACTTTTAGCTAAATTAGTTCTGAAAGAAAATACAAACTGGTGCTTTTTTATGAAAGTTTCCAAATACTGATACCTTGGGATAAAGCCTAGATCTCATTGACAAATAAAGTCAAACCAAAGCTTAGTCTGTGCTTTAGAAACAGAGGATGTTGAAATCCCATTACGCCTATGAAGCAAAATGTAAGTGCACTTTTTGTTGACTTGCTATGTCAGATTTGTTATAGTGAGTGAAGAGATCGTCTAAGGTCATGTAGCAACCTAAGCAATTCATGGAGTACAACAAAGCCTTGCAGAGCAGCATTAACTGGAATAATGTGTCTGACGCTTTGGGCACCATGCGGCGTCGCTGCAAAAGGTTATCTGGGAGATCATGGTGGGTGATGGAAGGCTCTGCGGACTCTGTCAAACAGCAAGCTGTGAATGGTGCCATAAATACACTGTTTATCATTATGAATGTGGAAAAAAATGGGACTTGACAGACAGTGCAGCAAACAAGATATGACAAAGCAAAGTGATTGGACTTGTTGGAAAATAAAAGTCACAGACTATTTGGACTCTTTGAAAACACATGCCCACTTATTCATTTTTATATGTTAAACATATGTCAATTTTTTTGTGTCCCTGGCCAATCAAAATACAATGCATATAGACTACAGACAAAAATACCATCACTTATGACCCACTAGAAGTGTGTGTCGGTGTCTATATTTGCAGATATCTGCATCCGCGCAAATGTGCTACGCTCAGAGCTAGTGACATAGAATAAAAAGTGACTGCTTATGCTGGGCGGGAGGGGAGTGGGTCCAACAAACACAGAACTTTCAACCAGGAGTGCAATATTCACGCCTCAAGCGAGGCAAAATGTGACACTGACACACGATCCTCTGATGGACAGGCGGGTCTTTTACACGCTTTGACGTGATAATTGAGTTGCGAAAAACGTAGCGACCAAGTGCCAGATCCTAAGCATGCATCCAAGACAAAGCACCCTATGCCTCGTTGAGCCGGCGAGAAAGGGCTAACTGTTTCATCACTATACAATATGTTATTGATTCTTTGGACAATGATACAATATTGCCAACATCACATAGTCTGCCACGATACAATTTTGATTTGATTCAATATAGGGGCCTGCGATCGATAAGAGACAATATCATATTCCCATTTAACACAATCACTTACATTTATATCTTCTGATTCTGATCATTTTATGGGCTATTTTGGGATTTATACATCATCATTACATACTTATAGATACACACACATATATATATATATATATATATATATAAAAATACAAGGCCGAGCATGCCCGAGCATCAATGATATTGGATCGTTGATCACTGAATCTATATATCGATCCGGATCGATGGATTGTTACACCCCTAACTTTGAATGATGTGTTTACAAACCACAACCAACCGATTTAATGTATATATATCCATATATTTGGAATACAGATGTGCATGTTGCAATGTTTGCTGGGAAAGACGCCGGGCTTCATTCATGAGAGTGACAATGAAGCTGTGACGCCCATCATGCATATATTTTTTCCACACAGATACACTATAGACTAGATCCAAACAGTACAAAGCTTATCTAATTTTCTGAGACTGAACATAGTCTGACAAGAGGGCGTGACATATCTACGAGCAAAAGCAATAACATCATCACAGGGATATACTGTAAGTGCTGCTGCAGATGCTGACACAAATTCGATTAAAGAACACTTTAAAAGCTCGACAGGTTCCAGTTCCTGCCACCCTCGTCTCATCACAGCGCTGCAATACTAAATTACTTTTGTCAAATTGTCAAGGAATCAGCTAGCCGTGGATCCGCCAGTAAAAGAAAAATACAAAAACAATGTGAGCCTGTGTCTCAGAATGCACGAGGAGGACTCAACTGGACAAAGACAAATCAGAAGCCACAGTCACAGAGTGGAGCCACTGTGGTCCAACGCCTCGGTAATGTGCGGATGTTGGGTTTTGTTGAGACTTTGTCTGGCTGTGATGAAACAGGCCGTGACCATAGGCCGTCCCTTCGGACACTAAGAGCTTGTTGATTCAATCTCCATCAAAGTGACTCCGCAGGCGCCGCAGAGCGCTGATCCCTGCCTGGCATTTAGTGGTCGGCCTCTAAAAATGCTCCAATTCATGAACGTAGGCTTTCACCTAATTCAGCGGATCATAACGTTTGAGTCATCTGATTCAAAGTGTCAAACGCTGACTGACTAGGCATGAAGATACTGGAGTGGCATCAACACATAAATGGCCTTGCCAAGCATCGGGGTGAGATGAGGATTGAAAAACTCCAAGGAACATATCTTGGAGAGAAAAATACAGATGAAATAATATAATTCACTCCACAAATACGTCTAAGAAACTGACCATGTTAACCACATGAATGAATACAATCAGGTCAGCATGTGATCTGATGAATGAAAGAGCCCGACGGGGGGGGGGGGGAAATGAATGGCTGTTCATTCACAGATGTGCTCGTATCCAATCTGTGAATGAGAGAAAAGCTGGTCTGAAATCACACAGTGGCGTATATGAGTGTGTGTGATGTGGTGGGGGATCAACATGTTTAGCGATAAACCTTTTAACTGCACTCACGTGAGACACTCTGGGATTTCTTCACATTAAAAATATCTGTATAATCTGGTAAAAATAATCTTCCTTGCTCACATCCAACTCATCATTTATCAGATAGCGGCAGGATGAATGGTATCTCCCATGCACAGAGCTGTGAGGTACAGCTGTGGAGGGTGGGTGTTAGCCCCTCATTGAGGCAAGAACGAGTAGAGGCGAAGTGGGGGATGGGGACCTGCGGAGCGAGGTGTTTGAGCCGGAGCGGGTTGGGGGAGGGGGCAGTCAGACTGTTTACTGTCTGTTTGTGGTAATACCATCACATAATGGCAGCGTGTGTGGGTTTAATCCATAGATCCAACATCAGAGTGACCTATATTTATTCATTGGCACCGTGCCTGAAAACCGTGGCTGTGAAATGGATTTCATAAGTACAAGCTGAGGTCAAACTGGTTGGTATATGTGATTGAGATTGGATATCATAAAATATTGCATAACAGACAGTTTCATGGCTGACGTGGTTGATATGTCCACCGACTGTCAATCGATATTTAATTTGCTATTAATTGCACAATTGCCTGTTCAAAATGTATCCCAAAGGGAGATTTGTCAAGTATTTAATACTCTTATTAACATGAGAGTGGGGAAATATGCTTGTTTTATGCAAATGTATGCATATTGTTATTACTGGAAATCAATTAACAACACAAAACAATGACAAATATTGACCAGAAACCCTCACAGGTACTGCATTTAACATAAAAACATATGCTCAAATCATAACATGGCAAACTGCAGCCCAACAGGCAACAACAGCTGTCAGTGTGTCAGTGTGCTGACTTGACTATGACTTGACTGCATGTGATTATCATAAAGTGGGCATGTCTGCAAAGGGGAGACTTGAAGAACCCATTTTCATTCACGTAAAAAAGTGCAACGTTTCATTTTGAATGTTCACATTCAAGTTGACTCATTTCAATGTGGAATGATGATGATAATGTAATTACCTTTAGGCAGCAGAAATATATTGACTGTCAATAAATCAATAAGTAGTAATAAATCACCATTACTTTGGTCGTGACTGAAATATCTCAACAGCTATTGAATCCTCTGACTTTTCATCTAGTGCCATCATCAGGTCAACATTTTACTTTGTCCAATACCTGCAAAACTAATGACAATCCAATTAGGATTAAGATAGTCAACATGGTGAACAATGCAACTGCTTAACATTAGTATTACGGCTGTCGAAGATAACGCAATAACGCGTTAACAGAAATGTGTTTTAACGGCACTAATCTCTTTAACGTCTTAACGCAATTGATCTTTCAGAGGTTGTAGCAGTTCAGTTTTAAAGCTAGAGTGACCCACGTCATATGAAACAAGAAAATCCAATGGTACCATGTCATACTAGCTTGTCGCGAAGGAGGTAAATAACGCTCCAAACTTAAATTTTGGTGAGGAAAAACTTGGCCAGTAGGAATTCATTTCAAATAGGCTGCAGTTTAAAATAAATTGTTGTCACTTTTCACAGCTTTTGACATTACTCTGCATTACATGATGTGTATGAGATTCTGTTGTTCCTGGTGAAGTCAGTATGGCTCTGCAGCAGCGTCACCGAGTCAATTTCCCCTTGCATTAGGTGCACTTGACTCCGATTCTGCTTTTGATGGCAGTCTGAGGATTGTGTCACTGGTTCCCAGTATTTCTGTTCTCGAGCTTCGAGCCCCATCGGCAGACATGCCAGGATCAATTTGAGAGTTGCAATGATACATCATGGCTCTTTCAACGGTTGCCAGGGCAACACTATGCTGTAATACACCGACTTTTTTTTTTTTTATAGGAATGGCAAAGTGAGGGTGTGACAGACAGGAGGAAATTCATCTGAATAGTTAAAAAAAATGTGCATGTGGTGACAGTGAGGTGTGTTAAAACGTGACTGGAAAAGTACAGCAGGGGCATGTGTCGACTTTACATCCTTCCACTGTGACTGTTTCAGAGCACACAGGTTTCTAATGGCAACAAGCAAGCAGAGTTACTACAAATCTTCTTGTAAATGACCAATCTGTAACTCTTCTTGCTGGCAGCCTGGAGAAGCCATTGAAGGAACTCATTATAAATGAGATCCACTGTGAGGCATGGACACAGAGGAAATCGAAGCCGACGCTACAACACAAATCTGTCCGTGTCACTTTAGATTGAGAGTGGGGGGGGGTGGGCTTGCTCATTACACTCCTTTCTCTCAGACTCATGAGAACGGATGAGAGCGAGCTGGAGACTTATACAAAGTAAAACACCATTTGCCGAGCAAACTCCTTTATTTATGTGATCCTTTATGGGTTTTGAGCATTACAATCCAATTTACGTATCTGCATTAGTGTTGCACTGAAAGATATCGCGATACCCTGCTGTTAAAAACGGTACGATACCCCGTTTTATTAGTACTAGCACTTTAAGAATGACAGTGTTTTAATACAAGCCGTGAGTTGCGTCCTTGTTTGTGTGTAGCGTTCTGCTTTAAAGGCACTTATAACTTTGCTGCTGGTGACATTGGACTAAGGCCGGGTACACCCTGGACAGGTCGCCAGACTATCACAGGGCTGACACATAGAGACCATTCACGCTCACATTCACACCTACGAGCAATTTAGAGTCTACAGTTAACCTAACCTGCATGTCATTGTGGGGGAAACCGGAGCACCCGGAGAAAACCCAAGCTTAATTTTTGATTAATAAAAAAATAATTTTCAGTTCCATGTTCTGTCATCTATTTTCTATAACTTTTCTTTTATTATTGCCGTGATATCGTTTCAGTATCGGTGTCGAGATATTTAGGCAGGGTATCGTATCAAAGTCAGAATTTTGGTATCCTGACAACACTTATCTGCATAGTCCTAAAGAGGTAGAAGACAGAAGGAGGGTGTTGGAGACAGAACTAGGGCCATCCATAATTGAAGCTGCTAGTTCCCACAATGGAACAAGCTACCTGATATTCAGCTGCACCTGATTTCTCTCTCTCTCTCTCTCTGACACCTTCACTTATTCTCTCTTTCCTGCTCACTCACTCCATCTCTCACAGTCACACACACTTAGTCTAAGGTGAACGCTCCTTCCTACACTCCCTCTGCCTCATTCATGTGCCTAATTGTGTTTTTGTGTTGCCCCCTCTCTCTCTCTCTCTCTCTCCCTTCATGCATATGTCTTTCACAAGCTGTCCACTGTGTGCTCTCAGGCGAAGCAGAATAAGAGCTTATCTTGTTTGGATCTAGAATTGTTTTTTACAGAGCATGTTTTCTCTTCCAGAGTCAGACCATCAAACCGCTTCAGGCAAATAACCCGAATCATATCATCATCACTCATCGTGTCTGGCGTCCTCTGAGGCTACGGAGCCTCATTGACTTGTTACTTGTTATTCTTGAGAACAGGTTACGCATCTTGGTGGGGTTGCATCGGCAGCATCTCCACTACAACAATATGAAATGTCCATCATAAAGACATCTTACAGCAGCTTAAAATGTAAAAAACATACCACCATGTGTTTGTAACAGTTTTGTCTAATATCTAAAATTCAATGTTCAAAGCTGGTTTAGTTCCAAGTTTCCACTTGGAGTTTCCATCATTTTGAACTATGTGGCAGCCTAAGTAACTTAAAGAAGTATTTCACCACTGTTACGATGATCCTTTCATACAACTGGGCTGTCTGTGCAGTAGAAAGGTGCAAATATCTTTAGTGCAGAGATGGTGATACACACACACACACACACACACACACACACACACACACACACACACACACACACACACACACACACACACACACACACACACACACACACACAGCTTCCATTCACAACATGGGTATCGAAAAAGTAGAAAAAAAAGACATCAAATGAAGTACTTTATTGGTGTCTGTATCACTTTAAAGGTGTTAAACAGGTCTGTAGTCAAGTCCAATTGAGTTAATTGAGTCCAAGTCAAGTCCAAGACCAGGTCTAGTCGAATCCGAGTCAAGTCCAAGTCCTAAGGCAGTCGAGTCCAAGTCAAGACCGAGTACAGAGCAAATCGAGTCATGTTCAAGACCACAATAGGCAATAGTGTCTTTCCAATGCTAATATAGTGGTTAAGGACTAAGGATGGACAGAAATAATCCATCTATAAGCAATATTGATCCATCTTTTAATATCAAATGGAAATATATATATGGGAAACACTGTTAGAATCACCCAACGTTGAGATGACTGAGTGTTAACCTGGACAAACATGCACTAAAAGCACGCTCGGATTACAACACACAGAGAGTGACTTCATTCTCTGCTCAGGTAGACATTACTCCTCTATATCTTTACATAGAGAATAATTGTTTGCTGCTATATTAATGCTCTGGATATTGTATAAAGCACCTTTTAGGGTACTGGTATTGAAGTACAGAACACGTTTTAACTGATTAGTTGACTAAGTCAAGCAAAAAATGCCAATGCAGATTCCCTTACATGAAGACCTTTGGGGTTTTAGCTTGAAGAAAGATATTTGCAAGAAATCAGGGAACTTGTGGTATGCATTTTTCAACATTAGACAAAACTGTGGAAAAAATAAAATCTCAGTCCTGAGAGTATTCTTGTAGTTTAGTTGAGAAGATGGCATATCTGAAGTTTCTGCATTTATATGAGACATTTTAAAAGGCGCCGGAAAAAAAACCTCTCTAATATCAGTGAGCATCGCTGAAGCACAACTTTCACCTATTTATAGCGTGACATTTTCAGTCTCATTTGCTATTTGCAAGTGAAAGCTTTTACCATGCACCGAGCTTATGGATTTCTTGCTACACCAAGGCCCCTGAGAGTCGGCTCTTTAGCTGGGAACGCGATACACTGTGATTATTCTATTTAAATCACTGAATGGAGAGGCAGATAGAGCAACTGTTGCTGAGTAAATATGTGCTGCTTTGGTTAGAACGGTTTATTTTTACTCAGTGATTTTTGAAGCCGTCATTAAGGCAAGGAGGTTTAAATGCTTAATCTCTAACTTGGGCCATTTATTTGCAGCGCTGAATGTATTCATTAACAAATAAAAGACCGTAGACGAGGACTGTAGCGTTAGTTGTAACTGCAGTGTATTGTTCAATAGTCTTTAAATATACAGTATGGGGCTGTGCATTTTTGGCCAGCTACTGCTTTATCATTTGTTTTAGATGACAAGAAATCATGTCATCTTGCAAATCCAATTTCCCACTACTTTACTGTCTAATTACACTGTGAAGCTTTAGCGTTTAAATGGACCGTGTGGCTAATTTTACAAAACCCTGCCAGAGGAAAACAAACCCAAATCCAAAATCTTGGCAACACTCCAGCATGTACTATAAGGCCACATAATGGAGGGACTTTGTCAATGGCTAATTGAATGGAAAATGATTATGTTTTAGGCCTGTTCTCATCTGCAATTTGAACAAATGATTGCTCTACATGACGGCCGCTCAGTAATTTGGGGATTTTTAATGACGTTTTTGGCTCCAACCTGCTGTGTTTCTGGATGGGGCGATGCATCAAAGAAAGTGATCTACTCTCACCGTGGGGCCTGTTAGTCCATCAGTTACTCCATCAGCTGTGACCATTCCCAATAAGAGCTTGTTTAAATACTGCAGGCCCCTAGGACCTCTTGGAACTCGCCTGCCCCTCCCTTCACAGCACTCAAGTATCTTGATAGTATTGAATCGGGAGATAGGTGTATCGTCCCAGCCCGAGTTAATACTGACGAGTATTATGCATTATTGTGATGTTTTGATGCAAGAACAATCCCCTCATCACTTTTATTACTGCCACTTGGTCACTGTAAGATTTTAAGATGTATACTTGTTGTGTGTTATTGTGTTTAGTGGGTGTTGTTTTATATGCCAGTGCCAAAGACAAATTTCCATTTTATGCAAATCTAATGGTCATTAAAGTAATCTGAATCTGAATTATGACGGTTATTTGAAATGGTTTTACAGCTGTGTTTTGCCACTACATTATGACCAATGTAGTATCCTCTTGTTCTCTCACATAGGCAAAGGTTTGTTTGGTCCATTGGTTGCGAATGGAATAACTAAAATGCATAAATTATGGGATGATGACAGCAAAGAGCAATGCAAAATAGCACTAGTGCGTCACTCGCTGTCTTTCCAGGTGCAGACTGAGTTGAGACGAGGCACTGTTTAGAAAATGTGTCTAGGTTAATAATAATCAAAATGACAAACAATTTGAGAATAGCTGGCCTGCTTTTGTGCAGTAAACAGCTCATCTAAATGTCAAGCACAGGAGGTTTGGAAACTTTTGCCACTTTAATGACAGCTACTCCTCCTATAGAGGTCATGGAGATATGAGCACTGGAAGGCAAAAGGACCGGTGGTTCTGCGAAGGCACAAATCAGAAAGCATTAACAATGTGCCAGAGATTGTGCTGACGAGCAGAATCTCCTTCACGGACTGTAAAGGACAGCGGGCGATGCGTTTATGCGGACCCCGGGTCACAGGATTAAAAAGAAGATTGCCTTGCAGAAACCCCAATGGTCCACCAGGAGGAGAGCAATCAGCTTGCCGCAATGACATTTCCCCTGGAATTCCAATACGGGAGACAATAGAGATAGGGACTGAGAGCTGTGTGTGTGTGGTGGATAGGGGGAGGACAGAAGTAGTTACATCTAAGATTAAACTCTTTCTGAAATGGCTGCAATCTCAAATCCTTTATTTTTAGTCTTAATGTGGTCCATTCTAGCGTTGTCAAAAATATCGAACTATCGATACTGAATGTTTGAAACGGTTTCCATACTCATTTTCTGCAGTATCGAGCTGTTCTTTCTGCTTTCTTTTCTCTCCGACAGCAAGTTGACATAAATTGCCCTTAGGTGTGAATGTGAGCATGAATGGTTGTCCATCTCTATGCGTCGCCCTGTGATAGTCTGGCGACCTCTCCAGGGTGTACCCCACCTTCGCCCAATGTCAGCTGGGATCGGCGGTTTCTGTTATGCAGTCAAAGCTTATAAATGTTAACACTGGTTATAATGGTTGTTTTCGTCGGTTGTACTTAGCTCCACCCTTTCGTGTCACTTCTGGTTCCAAAAAAACGACATGGCGACGGCCAAATACCGAGATGGCGATGGCCAAAATGCCGAACTCAAGGCTTAAAAAAAGCAGTCCACAAACCAATGTGTGACAGTCCATGATTCTGCTACATTGATTTGAATGGGAATGTCCGTTCTACTATGGGTTACACATAGTAGAAATAGCGTTTTTAGAGTTTTAAAAATACATACACATCATTTTCAGGGTATTACACGTTTTGAACTATGGAAAGGTAAAATCATGATCTACAGTATGATTAATTGTACAGCCATACTTGCTTATTATAAAAAAGGAGACTTATTGGAGCAGTCTACCTTGTAGAAACAGGTGTATGACCTTCCCTAGAGAAGTTCTGAGTCAGGTGAGAGGAAAACACTGAGGTAATTAGAGGCCCAGCATTCAGAATGGTAATGAGGCCTTTTCTCCCCGACCGTTGCAGGGTCCGACTGTCAGAAGTCCTCCAGCTCTTTTTATCCAAGTCTCCCGTGGGCCAGCCGGTGGAGGGAGGGCATTCGGCCGTCATTGATTTCCCCTCCCCAATGCACCGGTTTTGAAGATCAATGCAACATGAAGGTATTTGTGTCCTCATTAGTCCTGTTTGCTCGGCGGATCGATGCAGATTGAGCCCCCAGCTTGGCTTGGCTGACAATGCGGCGGCCTAGAGAGGCATCCGAGCTGTTACGGTCATGTTTAAAGTACTTAAATCCTTTACCTCGCCAATAGCGCGGAATAATAATACCCTATTATGAGCGAATGTCCCCTATTCAAAACTTAACTTAACTAAAAGTGGCAAAGCAGAAAAACGTACTCAAGTATCAAAAGTGAGAGTACATCACTCATCCTGAAGCTTGGGTCCCCTAAGGCTGTTGTTTGGTTACGTGTCTTATAGCCTTCAAAGATCTGTGTTTGGTTAATTAGTTCAACAAATATTCCCACAAGGTTTCTACATAACGTCGTCTTGTGGTAATGCAATACTGTTCACTAATGAGTGCTCACTGATGGTTCCTGCAAGCTCAATTTTAAACATACCTCCGCAGAAGAACATCTAGAGAATGTTCCTTGAAGATGCTTGTAACTAGGCAATGTTCTGGTAAGCTTACGAGAATGCTGCAGGAACCACAATGTTTTATCACTAGGAATGTCACGAAAGCCGAGTACCAAGTCGATGCCAAAATTCTGAAAATGTAACGGGACTTTGGGCATCACAGTCCTGGCTAATAAAAAACGAAGCTAGGAGTTAGTGAAGAGAGGTTGCATTGAGTTATACTATGGTGTGTTCAAACTCTATTGAGTAAAATTAGTTCTGGGAAAAGTTATAACGAAGTTCTAAACTACAACGTCATCATGATGTGCAAACGGTAATAAAAGAAGTGTATGATTAAGTACATTGGATTTATTGTTGTTTTTTATTACCGTGGTATCGAATTGGGTATTGAGAATCGTGGCATTTCATTGGTATTTGTATCGACAATGAAATTTGAACTTCCTTGGGGGAAATGTGTTTGTAAGAATGTTCTACTATCATTAGAAAAATGCCAGGAAACTTCTGCAACCAAATGTGAGTTCAATAAATCTGATTAGGTAAATGGAGGTCCATCTGACATGTAGTGGAGTGTAAAACCATAAAGTTGTACAAGATAGAACTTGGGAGTAAATGTTCTCTTCCCTGGGTGTGAAATCTGTGACAAACATAAAATAAGACATGCTGCAACTCCAGGGGGCAAGATCTCATCTCTAGCACTGGAAAGCACAGGGATATTGCAGTATTTATGATGCTGACTTTAACTTCTTAGGATGCTTGTCAAAGTTCAGTTAAGACAACACAAAACAAGGAAATGGGTTGCATATCGAACCACTGCACTCAAAAAATAAGCTGACATCTCCACTCGGCCTATTCCCTCAAGCATTTTTTCAGTAACTTCATGTCACTCTTTCAACCTTTGACCCCACACATCTATGTCTCCAAGGATACTATCATTTGTCACTGATCTCTCTCTCTCTGGGGTTTCTTAAACCTGCCTGAGTATGAATTAATTACACAACCACAACACACACGTCGTCAATCTTTAAAGACCACAACATCGTCACTGATCCAAAGCTCCTATCTCACATCAAATGTCAGAACAAATCCCCGTGATAGCATCTTGATTCATTATCCATGAGAACATCTATCAGTGTGTAAGCAGAGATACAATTTAACTCTTTCTCCGGATCAGGAGCTTTATGTTTCTCTGCAAACTGTGCTCCTTCATTCACGGATGCTCAGTAGGACTCCTTAACTCAAAGATGCTGAAGCTAACTTAGCTTGTGAGGACAGGCCTTACAGTTTATTCTGCAATCATTGTTCAATATTTGAACTAAGGGGACTAACATCATTACATTGCAAAAATTGGACTCATTGGCTCCACAAGAGTCTCGGCTTTCCAGTCTTACCCAATTTATGCAAATCCTAGAATGTTTATTAATAATACTAATAATAAATGTTATTTATATAGAGCTTTTCAAGAAACTCAAAGACATTTTACACAGATAAAATGATCATAAAACAAGGACATCATAAAAATATAAAATACACAACATAGAGACGGGGTGGTATTCATTGATACAAAAAGTATAATTTATTGTTGTTTCAGCTAACTTCTGCAACATAAAATAACTCACACACGGCAGTATTAACAATCCTTGAGGATCAAAGACCATAAAGCCTAATGGCAACATACAGCAAACAATAACACCAGACAAGTATGATCCCCACATAGGTTTTATAAAACTATTAATCCTTACTTGCGCCATAGTGGAACATTATGCAAGGAGGCTTAATCATCTAAATACATACGTATGTCATTGTTAGAGGTCACCATATGACCTCTGCCCCAAACCAGCACAGCTGATGCGACTGGTTTAAACTTTCACTCCGGGGCTTGCCTTGTAAGTCATCAAAACAACACCAGCTGTCATGCCGAGTCATGATCTGCATGCAGTATTCATAAGCAGCATATGCACGCCGGCAGATTATGCAAAATATGGGAGAGCTATAGAGATAGATCTGTAGCTGAATGAATGAAGAGTGACATCTGTGTATACTGCACAGTAACTACTACCAAAGAACGTACACCGATCAGCCATAACATTGGGAAAGCATGGGGCACCCTGACCGGTCCGGCACTGTGTGTTCTGACACCTTTCTATCGGAACTAGCATTAACTTTTTTCAGCAATTTGAGCTCCAGTAGCTCTTCTATTGGATTGGACAACATGGGCCAGCCTTCCTTGGACCACTTTAGATAGGTCCTGACCACTGCAGACCGGGAACATCCCACAAGAGCTGCAGTTTTGGAGATGCTTTGACCCCAGTCTTCTAGCCATCACAATTTGGCCCTTGTCAAAGTCGCTCACATCCTCACGCTTGCCCATTTTTTCTGCTTCCAACACAAATTTATAGTTCAAAATGTTCACTTGCTGTTTAATATATCCCACCCACTGCCAGGTGCCATTGTAACGAGATAATCAATGTTATCCACTTCACCTGTCAGTGGTCTTAATGTTATGGCTGATCGGTGTATATTGCTAAGAAGTGAAAGTCAATTGTTCGTTCCGTTGCAACGTCAGCGCCCAGCAGCAGAGCAACGCTTCACATTTGTCTTTAGGGAGGTGAGCTACATCCTTCCCAGGGTGCCCTACCCAGCGCAGGCTAATGAACATCTCTCCCAGCCACCCAGCGCTTGCATTACTTCAAAAACTGGACTTCACAGCAGAGGAAACCTTCACAGCTGCTCTTCCCCCTCCCTCAGGCTTCTAAATGGGTGCACTCAGTGATTTGCTGCTGCAAAATGCTCCAGATAGAGCCGAACTAAAAATTACCCACCGTGCACCTAGGGTGAGTGTAAAAGTCACCTTTTCACACATTTATCCTGCGTATCTCGCATTAACGCTGCAGATGAGTGACATTTTACAACGAAACCACTGCAACAGTGTCATATCGTGTGCCGTACACGCCGGCCGAGCCACTCACCATCCTTGCGGTGGTAGGTGATCTCCACCTTGCGCTCCTCCGAGCCCAGCAGCGCCTGGGCCACCTGGGCCTGCGAGTGCCGCGTGGTGAACTCGCCGTGAAGGAAGTCGCACGTGCACGGCCTCTGCATGACGTCCGGCCGGGAGAAGCCCGTCATCTCGCAGAAGCCGTCATTACAGTAGATGATAGCGCAGTTCTGCACCCGGGCATTGGCTATGACGAATTTCTTATCTGTAAAGGAGACATTGAGTGAGGAAGACCAATTTACTCTAATGAATAACTTGATGGAAATATACATTAATACATTAAGGACAGAAATTTCACACAATATAAATACAGGTAGGTGGGTGTAATCTGTTTGGGCCTCCAGCATTGTGTGCAGCAACACAGCACTGCAAATAATCTGTGATTTAATAATGGCAATGCAGGTACTTTTGGGATATGAATTATTATTATTAAATCCCTTATTCCTTGTTTCTCACATCAGCTTTTACTGTAATTAATCACTTGATATTAAACATGTGGATATGTACATGAATAACCGCTCAATTTAGAGTCAACAATGAACCTAACCTGCATGTCTTTGGGCTGTGGGGGGAAGCCGGAGCACCCGGAGAAAACCCACGTTAACACGGGGAGAACATGCAAACTCCACACAGCATTAACATTAATGACAGAATATGTAAAAATTAAATCATTTCACAAAAATTATAAATACAGGGTAGGTGGGTGTAATCCGTTTACATGGGATTATCCTCCATTATATTCCTTAGTATGGGCGCTCAGCTGTTAAAGTGAATTAAAGAACTTCCTAAGCGGGTTGGATCTCCCCTTTACAGACATGCCTACTTTATGAAAATTATGTATTTGAATATTTCTGCATACTGGGGTTCCTAAACAATTAGGAACCCCTAAATTGGAATTACAGTATCACTGTAAAGCTGAGACTCTTGTGGATCCAATGAGCTCAACTGTATTCATGTGTGATGATGTTAGTCCCCATAGGAGCCATTTCATTGTGTTGAGATCATTTTTTTTAAACTTGACCTCACTATGAAATGACCTGTGGTGACCTCTAGGATAATCACAGCCTCGTGAAGCTTTACAGCCACCAACTAGAGACCTAGAGCATTTAGAGGATGGATGGATTTCCTAGCTAGATTGACAATAAGGAGGTTTCTGAGCAGTTTACACAACAGAAGTGCTCGCCATCCAATCGGCGAAAAGTGCAATTCGTGCAGAAGTCTCCCAAATGTCAAAAGTTTTTGAAACCAAATCACAGCATGGCTTTTTCTATGGTGTTCCTCAAGGTCTTGGTGTCTTAATGTGGTATTTTGGAGGGATTATTGATCATTTTATCAATTCTCGAGTGGTAAAATAATGGTTAAATTTAGCACAAAGCTGTGTAACAAATGGTAACAACCCCAAAACAACTTATAAGACATAATAGAGCATGGGGATGACCATCATGTACTTCTATCATAATGTTCTAAACCCTTATACACTTTTACAATTCATTTTAATTCATTCATTCATGTTTATTTCTGATTTATGACTAGAACAACTTGACACACAGTGCTGAGCTGTATCTCAAAGTAATCTTCAGGTTAATACAAAGATAAATAAATAAAGAGGTACATTTAAAACAGCAATATCAATTTATGTCACATTTTTATCAATTAATTAATGGCTATATTTATTTATTATTTTATTTTTTGCTACATTTAATGTCATTTATTTTTGAAACTGGACACCGATTATAGGTGTAAACTACAATTTCCACTGGAGCAGATAAGATAAGATAGCAGGATAATTAACTTAAAATTACTTTGACATATGCAAAATGCACTGGGAAATACAATTGTAGCCTTTTCTGCATCATAAGCCTTGTTATAATAAAAGAAGGCCGATTAATTATGAGGATGGAATAGAATAGAAAGCTTTATTGTCAATGTATTAAATACAACGAGATTCACAGTTGCCACTTCTGGTCAGTGCTTTAAAACAAATACTTGACAAGACTAAACGAGGCAGGTAAAACATATAACAGGCAAAACACACACACAGTTATAAAGCAAATAAAACAGGTAAAGTAGATGTAATAAATAAAAATAAACAGAAGTGTTACACTAGAAGTATAAAATATAAAAATAGATGTAATGTAAACAGAGGTAATTGCACTTGTAAAATAGGTAGGGTATAGATGTAATAAATAAAATGTAAACAAAGGTAGTTGCACTTGAGATGTATATTGCATCTAGGATATATAAAAAAATAAATGCAAATGAAAAAAAAAGAATTGATAATAAAAATAAATACACAAATAAATAAAAGGGAAAATTAAACAGAAGGGTAAATAAATAAGGGAATTAATACAAAGATAAATAAATAAAGAGGCAAATTAAAACAGAAATTTTAATTTATGTCACGTTTTATCAATTTATTTATTTTTAATTTCATTGTTTGCTACATTTAATGACATATTTATTCATTTATCGAGTCATTTATTTTTGAAACTTGACCATCACATACTTCTATCATAATGTTCTAAACCCTTATACACTTATATAATTCATTTTAATTCATTAATTCATGTTTATTTCTAGGTCTATTATGGGTCTCAGAGGGTTAAAGCTTGATTATTGCTTGTTTTTAGAAGAATGTGAGGAAAGCCACACATTTTCAGCTGTAATTTTCATGACATAAATGATTAGCTTTATTATAGGTCTCCATCAAATAATCTATGTTTAATAACGGCAATGCAGGTTCTCATATGCAGGTGTAAACTATAATTTCCACTGGAGCAGGAGACACCTTTTTAAAGCAAGATAAGATAGCAGGATAATTAACTTAAACTTTCATGGACCTCTGACATATTCAAATGCACTGGAAAATATTATTGTAGCCTTTACCTGCATCATAAGCCTTGTTATAATAATAAAAAAAAGGCCGATTAAATTATTGTTCTGAGGATGCAGCAGGACAGACACAAAAGACAGGCTGCACAACACAACGCACCCACACACAGAGATAGAGATGTACTCACTTTGTCCTTCGAATTTCCTTATAATTACTCCCAAAAATGTGTTTTGTGGCGCAACATGACCCCTCCGGACAGGCATGGTTATAATAAAGATGATAATAAAAAAAAAAGGTGTCCAAGTAAGAGCATGTAAGAGGGGCTCCCCTGTTTTCTTTGTCACCAGTCAGTCATCTCTCTCCTCTCTCCTCTCTCTTATTTTATCTCCCTGGTTGAGTGCATCGCAGAGGCTTCTTCTCAGCGCTCCTCGCCGACGTGAAGCTGAACAGAAAGCACATTTCAACCTCGTCCGTCGCTCCTCGAAAGCACCGTGAGTGAGTGGACGGAGAGGGGTGCTATTGTTGTGAAACCGGAGGACTGACGTGTCGGTGAGGCCAATGGCTGAGAGGCTGAGAGAGGCTGAGAGAGGAGAGAAACCCACATGGATGCGTAGACAAAGCGGCAGACAGCAGAGAGAGAGAGAGAGAGAGAGAAAGAGAGAGAGAGAGAGAGAGAGAGATGGTGGAGCTGGTGGAGCTGGAGGCAGGGTTGCCAGGTAACGGAGTAGCTATAGTAACGCGTGGAGGCAGCAGGGTTGCCAGGTAACGGGAGTAGCTATAGTAACGCGTTACACAGCAGTGTAAGTTAGCGCACCATGTGGTTGTGTTTCAGTTGTGATTATTATTATAGTTAGCAGTATATTTACCTCGTGTTAGCATGTTTATTTAAGTCGAGTTATTACATTTCCACTCCATTTTATTCCACCGTTGTGTCACAAGGTGAGTAATAATAATAAGGTATAGTGCCTGCTAGCTAGCTTAACTTGATGCTACCTGCTAAAACCTCCTTAAGGCTAATGTTACCTGCTAAAACCTACCTGAAGCTAATGTTACCTGCTAATACCTCCTTAAGGCTACCTGCTAAAACCACTTTAGTCTACCTGCTAAAACCACTTTAGGCCAATGTTACCTGCTAAAACCTCCTTTAGGCTAATGTTACCTGCTAAAGCCTACTTTAGACTAACGTTACCTGCTAAAACTTCCTTTAGGCTACCTGCTAAAATCTGCTTGAGGTTAACGTGACTGTACCTGCTAAAACCTCCTTTAAGTTACCTGCTAAAACCTCCTTTAGACTAACGTTACCTGCTAAAACCTACTTTAGACTAACGTGACTGTACCTGCTAAAACCTCCTTTAGACTAATGTTACCTGCTAAAACCTCCTTTAGACTAACGTTACCTGCTAAAACCTACTTTAGGGCAACGTTATTTGCTAAAACCTACTTTAGACTAATGTTACCAGCTAAAACCTACTTTGAGGTTAACGTGACTGTACCTGCTAAAACCTACTGTAGGCTAACGTTACCTGTTACCTGTTACCTGTTTTCATTTCAATTCCAATCACTGGCAAAATCAGTACTACTCAGGTGTAACCTCAATTCATACTGAGCAATACTTTCAGGTGATATTTCATATAATTCCAATCACTG
The DNA here is from genome assembly GCA_916701655.1 of Sebastiscus albofasciatus. Lineage (NCBI taxonomy): Eukaryota > Metazoa > Chordata > Actinopteri > Perciformes > Sebastidae > Sebastiscus > Sebastiscus albofasciatus. The sequence goes on from CAKAOI010051107.1 coordinate 82,635, forward strand.
TGCAATATCAATTTTCCACTTGTGCAATAGTCTGTTTATTGTCGATATTGTATATATTGTTTCTATTTTTAATATTTCCACTTGTTTATATTGTTCCTATTTTTGTATTACCTTCTATTTAAATTGTTCATATTTTATATGTCTGTCTACTTTTGTTTTGCTTTTTTTTTTTACTGTGTTGTATCTTGCTTTTTGTTTTTACTGATGCTTCTTGTTTCTGCACTATTCCTTTAGCTGCTGTACATTGCAAATTTCCCCACTGTGGGACTAATAAAGGAATATCTTACCTTATCTTATCTTAAAACCTACTTTAGGCTAACTTACCTGCTAAAACCCACTTGAGACTAACACTACCTGCTAAAACTAAAGAATTACTGACTCTTATGATGCCGACTAGCAGCATAAGTTAACAAAAAGGCAACAAATTAGGATGACAAATAACAAAACATGACTTTTGGCACTAATGAGTGATTTACTTTCGGAGCACCTGTGACTTTTCTCTGAGTCACAAGGCCAGTAGTGCCGGGAGGGGTGACGTCAGGGCAGCAGACGCAGGTGTATGTCATTAATGGAGAGAGCCCATGGCCACTATTAGGTTGGACGGTTTTGTTTTAAATGTCCTCTCTAGCCTTTGGAGTTTCTTTTCCACACATTAATGCTCCAGTGTCACTGCCTTGTAGTAAAAGCGGCAGGAGCAGGCGCTGGCCATGGTGCTGCAGAGGCATTTCACTCTCCCTCCAACTGGTGGTTTCAGTTCAGCCTATAGGCATTTTCGAAGCAGCTTGTGGGTGTCTCTGCCACTACAGTCACTTTTGAATCCCCCAAATTAAAAAAAAATCTATGAATTTAAATCTTTTACCATCAGAGTATGTAATACATTTAAACAGGTACATGCAATTACATATAGTGGTTAAGATTTGAATCTGTAACATGTTTATTTTTATGGTTTTCATCACTTGTTCTCACTAAATGTCCTTACCGCAACATTATAATAATGTTCATTTTATACATTTTGCTTTTTTAATTTCTATAATGTTTTTAACATTTATTAAAGCAGCAGTGTGTAGAATTGGAGGATGGTATTCTACTGACTCCTATTGTCATTGTTTTTGCTAGTGCAGGTGGAAGAAGTTCCGGTAACACTTTATAATAACCATCATTAATAAATGGTAAATTGATAGTTAATTAAACTTGGTTGATAGTTACTTTACTGCTAACAAACAATGAAATGCTAATTCATAATTTCATAATGATTTAATAGTTTACTAATGATTAGTAATGTTAAAATTTATGATATTTTAACAGTTTATTGTTGCACATATTACAACGTTTTATATACTATATATAGTCTATAAGTATTTGTTAATGATTCCGAAATTATTTGTAAACCTTTACAAGAAATCGTTTGTAAAACATCAATAAACATTACATGGACCAGATATTTGTAACATTTTGTTAAGGGTTAATCATTTTGTAAACCATCTATAAATATTATTCGGATGGCTATTATAAAGTTGCAACTGGTGATTATAATACCTTGTTAAATGGTTAATAAATACTTTGTAAAGCATCTGTTAACATTATTTAGATAGATAATACTTTGGCAATGGTTAATAATTGGTTTCTGGTCCATTAACTACATAATGTTTATAGATGTTTTACAAACTATTTCTTAAAAGTTTAGAAATCATTTAGTAATCATTACCACATACATAATATAGTATATAAAATCTTAGGATGTACAACAATAAATGATTAATAAATACTAATGTAATTGGATTGTAATTGTTATTGTCTCCTATCAGCTATGCTACAATATTTAATTTACAAATACATTATTTAATTTTTCACAAACTAATGATAAAATAACTGAAATTATAGAATTACTAATGATTAGTAAACATTATTCATCATCATTAAATTGTTTCTTAGCAGTAAAATAACTAATTAAATTTAATTAATTTAATTAAATACCAATTTACCATTTATAAACGATGGTTATTATAAAGTGTTACCGAAGTTCCTTAAGTACAGAAGTATTATCAGCGGAAAATACTTACAATATTGGAATTAAAAGCACTCATAATCCAGATTCTACCATATTATATGTATTCACCTGTAAAATGCAGCATTTTAATCTAGCAGATGGTCAATGTTGAGCTAATTTTAACTACTTTATACCCTATTGGGGAATTTATCCTATAAAAATGCATCATATTTTATTGTTGATCCCATATTCGGGATGTAAAATCATAATCTGCAAAGTAAATAGCTGTCAGATAAATGTCGTGAAAAACATTTTTAAAGGTTTCCCGTTAAAAACATAGTGGGGTCGAAGTATAAAGTGGCATAAAACACAAGTAAAGTCCACATACCTCAAAAATATACTTAAAGGTACAGTGTGTATGATTTGGTGACATCTAGTGGTGTGGTTGCAGATTGCAACCAACCAAGTCCGCTCACTCCTCCCTTTCCAAGACTGCGGTAACGTGAGCCGCTGAGTTGCAAAACCATGGTAACGGCATTGGCCTTGCTCAGAGGCCATCCTTACCATAATAACACTACTTTAGGAGTCAGACTGCGGTACCGCAGTTTTGCACTCTGCGGCTCACGTTAACGCAGTTACATTGGCCCTTTAAGTACAGTATTTGGAATCCTTATTTAATATAAAGACAGTCCTGTTATCGTGTGAAAAAAACACTGGCAGGTAATCTATACTGGAGGTTTAAACATTTAAATAGTCCTCCTCTAAATTTATTCCTGCGGCTCCACTTTCCTTTCAGATCCAATTTATCTCCCTCCCCGTGTCTCTTTAAGTGTCTCACTCTTGAGACATGCACCATGCAAACAAACACAGTCAGAGTCTAGTGAAACATCTGTCCTGGTCTTACACTAGCATCTGGTGCATTGAGAAAACAAAATACACAGACATGAGGGTGTAGGAGAGAAGGTGGCATATGTTGCTTTTACGACCTTTTTGTTTTAACAATGACTACAGTAGATTCAACACTGCTTTCTGTGGATACAGCATGTGTTACTATTTGCCCCTGTGGCTTGTGGCCTGCCCATCGCACAGATTCCAATGGCTGCTTTAGCATTTGTCAGTACTAATCTGCATTTTGTTTCCTAAATCATACCGCAATGATATTTCAATCATATTAATCCAGAAATCCCCCCCCCCTTCTATTTCCCTCTCTCTGTCTCTGTCACACAGCAAGCACGACTCACTGACTCACAGCGGTGGAACGGTAAAGGGTAGCCCTGCCCTTGAGTCATATTCACATTAAAGGGAGTGACAACATTAATAAATTGTATTTTAGTTCATAATATGCTCATTGAGAGGACAGCTGGTGGTGACGAACACTTTTTTAACAGAGAGAAGAACCTAATCCTGAGTAAGTAGCTCCTGCACACACACACACACACACACACACACACACACACACACACACACACAATCAGCTTCTTTATTACTGTAGTTCAGCGCAGTAGAAATGCAGGAATCTCTTTTTGGGATTTTGCAGAAGTATAAGGACATCTACTAGGTAAGGAAAAAGCCTGATACAAATATCTTGAATGAAAGGTGTGTGAAATATATAACTCAGAGAATTTTAAAAGCCATCTTGAAGAGATACGTTTGCACTAAAAGCTCATTCTTCTCAGACCTCATGTTTTATAATTTCATTGAATACAACACAGAGGCTGTAGGAAACTGGGGAAACAAACATTATTACCTTCTTGCCAGGCGAAAAGCCACTCTGAACCTATAGAAAACTACCTACAAGTCCATTTCAGCACAGTGGACAGTTCCCCGGGCTTACTGTAACCCTATTGGGATTGTCGGTGAGCATCCGTTGGCTCTAGTCTGCCCGTGTCGGAGGTTTTTTGGACGATTTTGAATCGACGATGGCACCCGTCGTTGAGAGAAATCACTCTGATTGGCTGTTCAACTTAAACAAATCAGTGCACAAGAAGAGAAACGGAAGTGAGGAAAGCAAGCCAACGAGTAAAGTCAAGAGGACACACACACACAGAAGGCACTTCTCATTTTTCATTTTCATCTTCATCTCATCTGATCATTCCAATACACGGATATTTTCACAACGACATGGCCATCTGGAAAGAAGCTAAGTGGTGAGTGAGAGAAACGCCTATTATAGTCTATGTATAGTATTTCATTGTTCAACACAGGCCATTTCGGTAGAATATGACAAAAGAAGAGTAATAATTTTGTTTTGCTTTTGTATGGCACTTTTGTTTGTCACTTTTTAGGCAGATGTTTTACTGGCGTCCGGTAGTTGCTTTCAGTCCAAAATGACAGAAGTGTAGCTTGAGATAACTCATACTCCTGGCAGGCTAATGCTAACGTTAGCAGTAGCCAGCAGTAGCCAAGGTAGCTAACTAAAACCGACATGTGGCCTCACATGAGAGCCTGTAACGGTAGCTACATTTTTAAAAGTTAAAATGTTAATTTGATGTACAATTAGAGTAGAGTTGTGATGTGCATGCGACAGCTCTTTTAAATTGTTACTCTCTCACATTAAATGCAGCACATGTGAATCAGCTGATGAGCCTTCTCATTAAGATGTCTGTGAAGTCTGTGAAACAGATGTTGGATCACTGGCCAACTCTTTTCAGAAAACAGCAGGTAAGCCAACAAGTATATTAAAACAATACAAAGTCCAAATGCCCTGTTACCTTGAACCATTCGCATTGGTACCATACTGGAAGGTAATGTCGTCAAACACTGGCCTTGTAACATGCTCAGAATGTTTATTAAAATAAAAAATAATCCTGCGAACGAATCATTCTTTGTGATTAATTTATTTATCTGAGGCAATCGGTTTCCTAAATTCTACTGAGTAGACACAACTGTTCAGTTAAGTCGGACTAACTTGTTTTACTTAAGTTGCTAACGCTTAGAAAGAACAAGTTAATTTCACCTGCCATTTTTAAGTTGGAACAACTTCACAAAATTAAGTAAATACAAAAAAATGGACATGAACTTAAGAAGTATATATCAAGTAAACACAACATAAGATAAATAGTTATGTTTACTTAACTTTTTCAAGGCAATCGGTTACCTAGATTTTTTAAAGTAAGATGAACCTGTCCTATTTTACTGTGTACTGGGCGCTGATGTTGCAATGGAACGAATAATTGACTTTCACTTCTTGGCAATAAACGTTCTTGGTCGTAACAGCAGCTTTTATATCCACTGTTTTCTGTCTTCATATGGCTATGGCTATCTTGATCATCCCATCAAGATAGCCATAGCCAACCTAGCGGCATTGGATATCTGTCTGTCAGTCCACCACTTTGGTCCAGACTAGAATATCTCAATAACTGATAGATGGATTGCCATACAATTTTATTGAAGGTTGAAAGTCATGTGTTTGTTGGACCCATTCATCTCCCCTCCCACCCAACATAAGCAGTCCTTCTCACTTTTTATTCTACGTCACTAGCTCTGAGCGTAGCATAATTATGCAGATGCATTTACATTGCAGTCAATACAGACTACACACATGTTCCCCTTGAATATATCTTACCAGATGCTACTGGGAAGGAAGCTCAGTGTTTTATGTGAACTGATAGTTATAAATAGATAAAACTGTATTTACTGTACATTTATCTGGAACATTATTTATCTGTTTATGCCCATTATGATACTGCATCCTCCTGACCAGGTTTATGAGTCACAGGAAATTAAGTTTTATCCCTAAGATGCTGTTAAAGGTGTAATGAATAATTAAGTTGAAATTAAACAATACAAGAGGTATGTGGGTCTTCGTGGTAATACACGAGGGAATTCTGAAATAAAGCTAGAAGGTTTGAGGATATTTCAGAAGAGATATTTGCTGTGGCTATGAGTTCAGCTGTATTCCATTAAGTGCAACCAAGTGATCATTCCTATCAGACTGAAATATTAAGACCCTTTGCCTCATGGGAAATATTGTCTGTCAGGAGAGTCACTCTGTCCAGTAATTTTATGGTCAAATGAATCTATCCAGTGATTGAGTTTTACAACTAATAATAAAGCTTCACTTATAGCAACCCAGTCATCAGAAAAAATGTTGCCATTTCTGCAAACCATGGGATACACTGAATGTCGTGTTTATGAACCAAAAATATGTTTCATAAATATGTTTCATATCAGCCTCGTATCACGCTTGCCAAAGTGCACAATGCGACACCAGTTAACACTGTGAAAAGATTGGTTAGGTTTAGGCAACAAAACTACTTGGTTAAGGTTAGAAAAAACATCATTGATAGTGTTAAAATAATAATGTACCTTAACGTAACTTAACAACCGTAACAACTTAACTATGGTAAATAAACAACAACCACCCTTAGCGGCCTTCCTTACGTAACGTAACAAGCATAACTATGTTATGTAACTAGTTGACGTTTGGTTTTGAAAAACAAAACAAACATTGAAAAACGGCTGCCATGTTTCCACAGTAGTCCAGGATGGACAAACCAAACACTGGCTCTACATAGGGCCGATCACATTTTCATGTTTTCACTGTAGTTTTCCTACCCGCTTGGCAAATGGGAGAAGTTTCAGTTGGTTGCAATCTGCAACCTCATCGCTAGATGCCGCCAAATCCTACACACTGCACCTTTAAGGGCCAAAAACTATAAAGTTTGTCTCAAATAATGCCTTTCTTTGAGCAGGGATGGATGCTATTATCTGGGTATTGGTACTGTAGGACATGCCTGAGTTGAAAAAGGATAGAGCTGAAACAGCCACTTTATAATTGGAGCTGAGTCAGCAGGTGAATGATTGCAACTTTGCCCTATGGGATCATCACCATCATTATGATGTATTGGAGAAATAAAAAAATGGTTATTTCTGTGTAACCTTGCCCTGGGCCCTGCTAATTAGATAGACTAATACCAAACACTGCTGGCTCCTGACAGGCTGTCACTCTTGTAGCAAAAAGGTCCAGATTCAGCATTGCATGTGGTAGAGTGATACAGTGACACAGAAGGTGTAAATGTTGAGTGTGGAGGCTGTCCTTCAAACTTGGTTCAAGCCCCCTCGACAGCAAACATCCATCCTGCTGAACTGTCCTAAGGCAGACTGAATTCCCACCTGCTCCTGAGATGTTCCGCCAAGTGAGAACTTCCCTCTTCAATCAATAGTATATCACATCATTTTCCCCTCCACTGTCAGCACTAAATCATTTCAAATTGTCTTTTTCTTGCAGAATTTAGGGATACAGCCCGCTGTCAAATAGCCCCCATCCACTTAATGTGACACAGGATTTAATGGTTAGGACCTACAAGGGTTTTATTTTCCAGATGCTGTGAGTGTAAGAATGCTAACATGGTTAATTACATGGGCTGCCAACAAACCAGCAGTGATTTCCCCCTGCGGTTGTAAAGGATCTCTATTACTATGAGGCATTTTTTCTGACCTCAGACCATGACAGAGGCGCAGTGTACTGTAGCCTGTGCAGCAGTTATTAAATAATCCCTGCACAGGCCTAATCCACTCAACATCAGCTCATTCATGACTACAGAGAGGAACTAATAGTAGATGTGTTTGTGAGTGTATGAGTATTTATATTTATCTGGTTATATCTGGATAATCTGGGTATTTCTTGACTGCTTATCATAACCCAACAGAAAGTCTTTTTTGAGAGGCAGAGACAGAGGTTCTACAGAAATCTGATGTTTCTTGTGGTTTTTATACCCATATGGCGCATTGTTGCCCTGAGGCATTAAAAATATCTACAATGTCAAAATAGCCCAATTTTTCAAATAGTGGGGTGAAATTATTTTTTAGGAATAAAGATAATTAATGTAGTGAAGGGATATGAAGATTGAAGCCATAAACCTAAGTATTGGACAAATTCTGATTTTGACGTATTGGTTGCACTAAATAAAAGCTTAATGAATCACTAAAGAAAATTACAATTTATCCTGATGATAGGAACATGAATGTCTGCACCCAATGTGATGCCACTCCATCCAATAGTTGTTGAAACATTCCACTCAAAACCACAAATGTCAACCTCATGGTGGCGCTTGAGGAAAAGTCAGGAGCTCAAAAAAGTCATTTGGATTCATCCTCTGTGGACCATGAATGTCAGTAAAAAGAAAATGCCAAAAAGTGCCAATCCGTCAAGTACATGGAGAGGTATTTCACCGAAGGTGTGAACATTTCTGACCTGCTGGTGGCGCTGGATGAAAAGTCAGGGGATCACCAAAGTTTGTCAAATTCATACTCTGGGTACTGTGGCATTTCATTGAACAGTTGTTTCAATGAGAACCAAAAATATCAACCTCATGATGGCACTAGAGTAAAAGTCAGGGGATCACCAAAGCGTTCATCATCTAGGGACCATTCAATAGTTTTTGAGATATTTCAGTCTGGACCAAAATGGTGGACCTACGGACCAACAGACCAACCAGCATTGCCATCCCAAGAGCCACAACACTAGCATGGCAAAAAAGATGGAAATGATGGTGCTGCCGATACTGTAGTGGTGGTTGTGAAATTAAACTAGTGATGTTGATTAAAGTGGTAATTATGATGATGCCAAGCTTGGCAATGATGATTTATCTTTCTAATGATGATGCTAAATCATTAGCATCAATGAGGGTATACCCATGCGCGTCCTATCATGCCAGTGTGTTCCTCCTCTATGTTAATCTCCCAACTGGTATTGGCCTTTAGCCTCCTTGCTGTCGCCGCTGCTGTTGGGAGTGTTTTTGAAAGGACAATATCCCCCCATAAGCCTGACTCTATCAGCTTGGTTGGTCCATTCATTTTTAACTTAATCTGTTCAGTATGTGGAGCAATTTAGATCAGGCAGCCAGGCCTTGGCCCCTAATCCACGGAACACTCCAGGGCAAATGGCTGCCTACACCCAGAAATAACCCCCAAGTTCTCTATTCTTTCTCTGTTTATTTCTGCCTATTCTTGTTGTTGTTGGCCCTTGATCTCCACTCTGGCTGGGAGCCAGGAAAAGACAATAGGACAAGGCTAACCGTCAGAAAGATCACAGCTGAATAATCACAGATAAAGAAGAGAAAAGTCTCTGAAAATTAGGTTTACAGAGTGAAAGTACAGATGATGAAGACTGACAAGAAAGTTATCCAATGTTGCTGGTTGGACTTTTATTTTCACTGTCACCCATCCAAGACTTTTTCCACAGCTGGCCCCTTCCACAAATAAATGTCTCACCTTTCCTCATCTGCTGTCTTGCTATCTTTTGGGAGCAGTTCAGCTCAGTGGTTCATGGGAAATACGCGCCAGGGACGTAGTTGTTGGCGTGTCAATGATAACCCATGTGTCACTCCAAGATACCACCGGCGGCTCTCCGTAAACCCATGGCTTTGTCTTCTGTCAGTGTCGCCATCACAGCTAAATGCCTGTGACTGCACAGCTCATCGCCAAAGAGAGGTGTCATCCCAGAGATGTATCACCCTGTACATGTCCCTGTCTCTTTGCTAGTCCACTCGAGGTGCAGAAGTGGAGTGACTGTGACTCAGGGTAGTGTGTGTGTGCGTGTGCGTGTGTGTGTGTGTTTGTGTCTGTCTGTCTGTCTGTCTGTTTGTGTATGTACTTGTGTGGCTGTCCTTGTGAGAAAGATTTGAGTTTTAGCCCATTGGAGGGAGGCCACTTTGGTAAAGTGAGGTCATTTTGGCCTGTTCCCACTTTTTTCATTGAGTTATGACCATGGCCAGATTAACAGGGCAGAAATTAGCTGTTCAATTGGCCCATCTTCCTTCTAAGTTCCCATCAATTACAGTGCACACAGTAAACTGTAGATAGTACAGTAACCCTAACCCTAACCCCTAACCCTAACCCTATTCCTATATGCAAGAGCGGGATCCCCCACTGCCTGTCACAAGACGTGTGGTTAGGATTCCAACACTGGTGCGAGGAAAGGAGCCTAGATCCACTGCAGTTGGGTCTATTCTTTCCTCTTTACAGTGTTTGATGGATAGAGGGCTGTCTCATTCCACTATTAAAGTGTATACAGCAGCCATTTCTTTCTGCCATGAGGGTTTTGGCGACAGACTGGTCACCCTTTCATGAAGTGGTTTCTGTAATTGGTCAGGAGGCAGGGCAGTGGTGCGTACCTCCCTCCCGCAGTGGGAACTGCCATTGGTGCTCGAGGCCTTGGTGAAGGACCCCTTTGAACTCTAGAGTATTCTTCTTTAAGGGCGTTGTCATTCAAGACAGCTTTGCTGCTTGCATTGACCTCAGGCATACTGAACAGCGTGTGCATAGGTGATGGTGTGGCCGGAAAAGTCTTTTCGAGGAAACGCCTGGCGGGGTGGCCTATAGGCAGGAGAGAAGAGATCCTCCCACTGTGGTCTGTGCACATTCTAAGAATCGTGTTGCGGTGTTGACGGCTTTGTTCGGTGGAGTGATTTGAGGATATATGTAGGGTAGCGTCATGGGCGACGCCTTGCCTGTTCATACAGTTCTACCTCTTGGACATGTCGGGCTCCTTTTCAGGGTCTGTGCTCGCTGGAACGACACAGGACTGGTGAAAAGGGTGAGGTGTGTGCGTCAGTTGTGTTGCACTTGATACACAAAGCATGATACACCTACATGTTCCCATGCTCCTTGATGACCTGGGGAATGTGGTGTGCAGGGTGTCTACTGTTTGTCTTTTGACACCTGCAGGGTTAGGCCATGGCCTTACCCAGATCAGTCACATACTATCTGGGCTGGCTAGGGCCCCCTACTTCTCCACTGCAGCGGCCTAGATTATAAAGAAGTAGGTGGGCTGTGGTGTCTAATCCTTAGCTGGTCTGGATCAGTGTGGTTAGGACCATGTGGTGTCGCAACAGGGCGTACATACATCGGGCTCCACCCACTGTACCATAGAGTCCAGTAGATGGCGGATGTGAGTTAGAACGTGGTTATGATATTGTAACTCTAGTTCTGTAAGCCCAGGCGGATCCCTCTACCAAGGGTGCCCTGTCGCTCCTGTGCCACTCGCTGAAAAGGGTGTGGGATGGTCTGACTGCGGTGGATGCTGCCGTATATACTGTGAGGACGAATGTATTCGGTAGGCATGTCCTGATTGGCTGGCTATGTTTATGCAAATCTTGGTGGGCGAACGCATGCGTGTGAGAGTATTACCCATAGAGTCCAGTAGAGGGCTTCGCCTGTGCTAATAGAACTAGGGTAACAACATCGTAACCTTCGTTTGTTGCTTAAACCTGACCAAGTCAATTTTTTCCTAAACCTAACTAAGTAGTTTTGTTGCCTAAACCTAACCAAGTTTTTTCCTAAGAAGACGGAAATTTATTTTGAAAAGACTGTATACAATGTAATGAGTGGAATTGACACATGCATCACATGTTGCTGAACATGAATAATTTTACATAAGATATCATACAAACTTATGAGGATACGTTGCTCAGTTTGATGGTAATTTGAGGTAATTTGATGAAATACATTATTTGAGAAAATTCAACATGTGAGGTCAAAAACGACTTAATAAAGTTGTAAGAACTACTTCTATCACATGCCCTATATTGCTCTACAATGACTCCTGCAGAGAGTCCTCAATGAAATTATTTGTCACTTGTGAAATAACAGCTGCAATGCTAAGCTCCAGTGTTACAGAGCTCCTTGCTCTGTCTTCTCACCACGTGCAGCTCGTCTTGTAAACATGTGTTAACACCTGAGATTTGCTCTCATCATACACCTCTGTGTGTAATTAAATGAATCAGTGATTGCCATTACAGATGGTGACAATTGCATCTATTTATGAGAGCAGCTGGATGTTCCCCGGCTACAGAATCACAAACAAGTCACATGAATCATCTTCTGGCAACAATAATGAGTTGGCGTTTGCATCTAAGGAATGATATTGGAACAAAGTCTTATAAAAAAATATCACTCACTTAGCAGCAGAATTACTTTTGGCAATATTAAATTTCTATTAAATATAGCCTCCTTTCTATAAAATCACACAAGAATAGAGTCATGAATATATGCAATGTCCACACCCCTGGTTTCACTTTGTAGCCATGTAGTGAATAATGTTAACAGTTCTCTTCCCATAAACCCGCCTTGGAAATAGTTTTTATTTGAAAATGAGATGCGAATGTCATAACATTCAAGACAGTTATAAGATATACAAGAGTCAACAAAATGAACATAATTTTGCTGCATACTCTCAGAATGCATACTACACACAGACCCGATTAGAACAACATTATGATGCATTGAGATTAGTGTTGACAGAGCACACAGACACTGGGGTATTTTTAGATTTTGTTTACCTATTGAATTACTCTCCATCCTGGTAATCCCTTGTATTTCTCTGTTGATTTGTATCCAGTCATCTAATATTTATAGCTCTGAGGGTTACAGTGCATATTCACAAATAGACTACATCCTGTAGTTATGCAGTGTTTCATCCTTTACTGATGAAATACTCAAATTTATTCTTAATTGATTTGAGTTAACATGCCATAAGAAACATGCCTTGACAAGAAACATCCAGACCAGTAATGGTCCCAATATCTTTTGGCTTGTAACCCCTCACACTGACTACATTTACATGCACACTGATATTCCACTATTATTGCAAATATGAAAATATTCAGAATTTTATTTGGTTCATGCAAACAGCATATTCCGTTTGGATATTCTGAATTAGGCACATGATAGACAGACATGTGGGATATGCCGATATTATTCTGGTTTTAGGAGCATTCTTTTGACATGTATACAGCATTTGGAATATGCTTTTCAATTAGGGTTTTTACAGTAGTTTGCGACCCACTGCCTCTTGTCTGTGTATGGCCAGCTCTATGCGTTGTACACAAACCAAAAGACTAAAGCACAGTTTTACAAAACTTGCAGAACTGTGGCAGTTGGTAAAGGAGGGAAATTTAACTTATTTAATGGACGTAGCTGTAGGACGTACGTCATGGGGGCATTTTACGTTTATTGGAGTATACACGGATGCATGTAGATGGGAATATTAGTGGAATATTAATTTTCATTGTAAACAGCTCAATAGGAATATTGTCTTTTTCGGAATAAGGGAAAAAACATTGTTAATGAAGCAATGTCTACTTATGAGCACAGGTAAGAATTTTTATGGGCCCCAAAGAATTGAAAGTGTCCTGTAGTTCACAAGAAAACAAAGGAAATCTTAGAGAAAAGACCAAAAAAGTAATAGTTTTCTGTAACACATTATTTTATTTCTGATCATCTTGTGATCCCTCACACTTATCTAAGGACCCCCAGGTTGGGAACCACTAACATACCCGCCAAATATTTCTTGTTCATAGACTGTATATAGATGGACAACGCTTCCCCACATCCTCCAACTGCACAGAAGTGAAGCCAAAATATACCGTATATGGGAGCTGCCATCTTGCGCTTTTGACCTCATTTGGAGCCATGATCTGCACAGTCGTGATTAGGGGGTGGAGCCATGGTATTGAGGTCCCACCCATACATCCGCCCGAGCAAATTGATCACTAAAGCCATGTCTAATGGTTGAACATGTGATTACAAATGATGGATATTAATTTGATATTGCTTTTACAAGATCTGATTCAGCCAATTCATGAGAGTCAGCCTCCATTTCGCTCTCAGCATTCTTTTCGAACTCAGCCTCATCCTCCATTTCGCTCTCGACCTCATCCAACATTTTGCTCACAGCCTCCATTTCGCTCTCAGCATCTCAGCATTCTTTTCGAACTGGCCAGGCCAGGTTTTTCCTTGCCAAAATTTACGGTAACTTCAGAGCGTTATTTAGTGTTCTTCCCAACATGCGAGCATGACATAGTTGGTAATAATGGTTCCTTAGTTTTATAGTTTCATATGATACCAGTATCTTCACTCTTTAAAACTGAGCCCGCTTCAACCTCTGAAAGACAGAATAGTGGGAGGGTCAGCCGGCCTGGCCGCTGTCTGATTTTTAGGAGGATAAATATGGGGTGAAAAATGTATAAACATGGGGTTCCAGGCTTGATATTACAGGGACACTGGCACCCTCTGCTCCCCCCACCCCGAGAACCACACCTGATTAAAAACCAGAACTTGTCCAGAGTCTGTAGTCTGTTTCATGTCATTTATTAGTTGAGGAAGTTTAACAAAGATTTCTTTTATAGGATGATTTAAACACTGCTTACAGTCTTTTTCTGTACATCAACCATTTCACAGCTGCAGGAACTTTATTCATCCAGCGATGAAACAGAAACATCAGAGCAGGTCTTCATGAACACAACAGAGAGAGACATGATTAGAAACAAACTCGTCTTGTAGAAAACTACAGAAACCCGTCACCAAGGCTACACTACATATTTGTATATATATCATATATTTTAGGTGGACACCTGATCACTACAGCCATGTTTGATGGTTAAACATGTGATTACAAACAATGGATATAAATTTGATGCCGCTTCTTCAAGTTCCACTTCGTCCATTTCATGAGTCGTTCTTAGTTTATCTGTATCATTTTGCTCTAAGCCACCTTTTTGCTGTCCATCTAAGTCTTCAATTTGCTTTCAGCGTCAGCCAACATTTTGCTCTCAGCCTCCATTTCGCTTTTGATCTCAGCCTCCATTTCGCTCTCAGCATTCTTTTCGAACTCAGCCTCATCCTTTATTTCGCTCTCAACCTCATCCAACATTTTGCTCACAGCCTCCTTTTCGCTCTCGATCTCAGGCTTCTCGTAGCTATAAACCTCCTCCATGTTTTTGTTGTCAGCCGTCATTTCGTTCCCGATCTCATCAATCATTTTGCCATCGGTGTCTTCCATTATTTTGAACTCAGGCTTCGCTTCGCCACTGATCTGATCCATGATTTTGTTTTCGGCCTCTTCCAATATATCTTCACGAGCCTTCATTTCCCTCTCGTCCTCATCCATCATTTTGCTCTCGATCTCATCCACCTTTTTCTCCTCAGACATCATTTCACTTTTGGTCTCAGGCGAAAACAATCTACAGCAGAAGACAAAGGAGGATTTTGATCAGTTCAACAGGTAACAAACAGCTGCAAAGTTTTACTGACTTTACTGACACAAACTCAGGCAGAAAATGATCCAACTGAAGTTAAATCGTTAAAATATAAAAATAAAATAAAAATAATAAATGAAAGAAATGATAGAGACAAAATAAAACAATAAATAATTTAATACCATTTAAATCAAAGAAACAAATGAAGAAAAAATGAATAAGATCACATAAATGAAAAGATATAATGGTGTTAAGATAATTATAATAATGAATGAACTATATAAATGAAGATAAAAATAGATCAAATAGAAGAAGAACTTAAACTTAAAAACATTTTGATTCTCTTTTTTCTATGATTTCTAAGTGAATTTATGCGAATGAAAGCTAGTTGCCATCCACTACTGAGGAAACTTGATGTAAATATGACATTTGTGTTGGTTTCATGTAGTAATGTGAGGAAGGTTATATCAGATGTGTGTGGAGCGATGAGGAGACTGTTTTCGTCTCTTCAGCGGAGCAGAAGCTTCAGTGGACGTTGAAGTCATTTATTTGCTAAATCTGTTTCCATTGCACTTTGTCACATTTTGCTTTGATTGATTCACTGGCTTTTCCACCTCAGCTAAACGTAATTTGGAAGATTTTTTTCAAATGTTTGGCGTTTTTTCTATGCGCAAATTGAATATGCTCATAAAAACAGGTGAATGGAAATGCACCTAATGATATCCTCGAGAAGTGTAACACTGAATGATATTAATATATGCTTTTTGTCTGTGTGTTCGCGTGTTGCTGAATTGACTCCATTAAGGAGTTTGATATTTGATGAAGTCAAAAATAAATGTGGAACCTGGACTGATTTGAAGACCTGATCCAGATTTGACTCAGCAGAGTGATCCAGAACAGTCCGTCAACCTGAAACCTGTCTACTGTCAGTCTCTGTGTAGATGGACCTGTCAAATAATGTGTGAGCAACCGCAGCGTACAATCAACTGTTTGGTATTTTGTGATGGGCGGGGTCACATTCAAATACCAATAGATAGTGCCTTTAAAATGCAATAACACAAAATCAATATTTACACTGATAATGCACTTTGTCCCTTCCTCCTCATACTCTTCATCATTTCAAACTGGCTCCTCATGTTTTCTTACCTGTTCAGGTACATTTCTTCTGACAGGATGTCATTCTGAAGCATTGAACACATTTTAAAACAAATTAATTTTGTGTGGATGTCCAGAGAGTGTTGACAGAAATTATGATGATGATGATAATTATTTTGATGAAAAATCAAATAGCATTGATTACCGTTTCTGGGTCCGCTTGTGTATCAGTACTACAGCGGAAGACAAAAGCGGAAATTCAGTTCAACAGGAGACAAAAGGCTGCACAGGTTTACTGACTTCACACAAACTCAGCCTGAAAATGATCCAACTGAAGTCAAATCATTAAAATATAAATAAATTTAAAAAAAAAGAGAAGGCAATAAAGAAAATTTAATAAAATCAAATAAATAAAATGATATTATTTCAAAATGACAATATAATAAAATATGATATAAAAAATAAATTACATTTTGGAGTGGATCTGAACCACAGGGCAGATACAGATTTTTTTTTCTTTTTGGTTAACATTGCGAGATAGGGCATGGCACCACTGACACTTGATCAGTGGCCTTAAGCTTCAAACTATGATGTTCTAGATACCCCACTAACGTCAGTTTGACACGTCCAGTCTGGGGCGGTTTATGTATATACGCTTGTTACATACATAGTGTCATTTCAAAATAAACTTCCGTTGCGTCAGTTTTGGACATGTCAGGGATGGTGTATCAGTATACGCTTCTTACATACACAGTGTGATTTCAAAATAAACTTCTGTTCCGTCAGTTTTGGACATGTTAGGAATGTCGTGTAAATATACGCTTGTTACATGCATAGTGTCTTCTCAAATTACACTTCAGTTTTCACAGGAAGTTAGGTTTAGGCAATAAAACGACTTAGTTAGAGTTTGGAAAAGATTGTGGTTGACGTTAACTTGACTGCCTAATAACGTGACACAAGGGACTAGCGACAGTAACAAGTCACATGACTAACAACTGACGTGACAAAATAAGTCAACGTTGACATATAGTTTGACACAGGACACACACAACAGACTCCTGGATGGAATCCTGTGTTTGTTTCACCCATCCACCACCCCTCCCAGACTGCTAGCGGAATTCTTGCTCTTAAATACTATGTCAGTTCCTTAGAGCATCTAAAAATGAGGATGGTGATGGGTTTACGTTGGAGTTAGCTGAAAGCCTGGTGCATTGCATACAGACGCTAGAGGGTGCCTCTGTGTATCGGTATTTGTTGAGTTGGGAGTGAGAACGGGTTGATCAAAACATCTGATTCCCTTCAGATTCATATGAGATATATAAGATGTTTTTTTTCTCTGAACACATGTAGTCCAAAAACAGAAAATCTGAGCAGATATTACAGAAAGAAGACGGAGAGAATGAGACAAATGGAGATATAAGAGGAAGAGGTGGTGATTTCTTACCTTGTGGCATCTGTGCTGTCGGCAGGTCGAGCATCTAAACACAAAATCAACTGTTTTTCAACGACTTTACACACACAAACTTCTCACTGCTAAACACCCTTGGCTTCTTTATTTATTTACAGGCTTTTGGCAGAGACGGGACACATTGTCGTTTTCAAAATAAGTTGGGCTACTCAGAAATGCCATCAATTTGTATTTAAGTTGTACTAGATGTGTAAAAGGACAGTTGTCTTTTAAAGATGTTATGAAGTTGCTGACCCTGATGTATGGAAAACATTAAGATGATTTATATATAAACGCCTACTTATACACTGTCGGGAGATATGAGGTTTTTCTCAAATTATACTTTGGGTCAAAATGTTTTTACTTTTGTCCTCCATGTTGTATGAATAATTGTTATTTCATGTATAAATTCAGGACATTTCAGGGATAAACTTGTGTGTATGTTGGTGGAGGTTCAGTGAGTGTGGTTTGACTCCTCACCAGTAACAGAAAGTAGGAGCAATCCAGCTGCCAGGGCTGAAAGACATACAAAGAGTTTTGTTAAAATCTTCAGATACAAAAGTTGCAGATAGTTGATATGCTGTGCTTTACTATTTATACTGTACAAACATCATTATCACTCAGACATAGACTTCTTATATCCATTTCTACACAGACGACACAGTTTTATATTGCTGCAGAATCTGAATGCTGACAAGACAAAATGTGTATTATTCTGAAGAACCCATAATTCCAGTTGACACACTTCACTTCATGTCTGAAAATCTCTGATCTTATAAACACCTGCTGATCTGTGTGGACATCATTATGACTTTTAAACTGCATAAGGAGAAACTGGTTCAGAAACTAAAGATACAAACTAGTCAGCCTCCAGTCACTTTGTAGTGTGAACGTTGAATTACAGAAATTGTTGGACGCAGTCGCCCCAATTCTGGAATGCACCATCTAATAAAAGAAGAAACTCACCAACAGTCAGGGCGATCTTTGAAGTCATCATGTCTGCAGCGAGAACTCAATACAACTTAACATGACACCTGCTCAGGTATATATACTGTGGTCTCTGCCTCAGAGCTATTTGATTTCCTCCCAGGCTCTTTTCATGCTGTTTCAGCATTGGACTGATATGTTGACTGACTGCTGGAAGCTGTTTGTTCACCATTCGGCTCAGAAACTCACCTGCCAGGTGATAAACACACTGATGACACACATAAACACACAAACACATACCTATTTTATATATATACAGTATATATATTTATATACGCAAATACACACAAATAAATTTAGAGATGCACCAATTTATCAGTTGAACATCGGTATCGGCCAATATTCTCCGTGTTTAATGCCATCAGCCTATCGGCTATTAAGATGACATATGGCTATGGCAATGGCCGATGTTTATCTGTGTGGAAGTATTACACTGTCTCGGAGAAAGATCAGCAACAATAACATTGTTATGTTCAACGACAAATTAAGCAGTTAACAAATGACCTGCAAGATTTATTAAAAACATTCAATGTGGTCTAGATGGGAATGAATCTCGTATGTGCGTAATGTGTCACCAGAAGCCTGTTAGTCTAACAAAGGTGATTCAGCACTCAGTACATTACAGAGGGAACATCCTCCATGCTGTGCAGCAGTCCGTCCCCCATATCGGGATCCTGAACCGGTTGAGCAGAGTTCAGCAGCACGTCAGGGTTGCCGCATTGTAGTCCCGCAGCTCTGTCATGGGTCTGTCCATCACTGACAGCGGAGGCAGCAAACCAGAGCTCTCCATCAGCTCCTCGGCGGCATTCTTCTGCTATTAGTCCATTAGTTAATTGATCGCAAATGGCGTCTTTCGGATGGATAAAAAAATTAAAATGAAAGGGGCTAAAATAGGTCGCCAAATATACTTACTCATTAATATATGGATGCCCCACCCAAGTAAAGTCTATGTGTGAGAATCACTGCTCATGTTTCTAATTGCTTTTACAGCTGAAAAGGCTTTTGAAGCAGTTATTTAAAAAGAAAAAAAGAAATAGACAAATTTTCATGTGAAAGAATGTTTCATTAAAGGTTGTTTCATACATTTGTTTGATTACATTTTTGTTCATTCAACGACAGTGTAATGAAATACTGTATGTCTTAAAACGGCTCACTTATTTTTTTTTTATAATGAAGAGGTCTTTGTTTCCGTGGCTCTAAAGGGGAATAAATAACAGCAAAAACAAAATAAACAAAAACATCTGAATCTTTACCGGCTATTGGCCAAATTGTTATTTTAAATATCAGAATCGGCCCAGAATTTTGTAATATATAGCATATAATAAATTTGAATAATTCATAAGAACGTATTTTGGATTGAGCACAGCAGTGTGTAACTGCTTCAAACAGAAGTAGATCCTATGAATGAATCCTATGTGTGCCATAAGGTGACAAAATTAGTGTTGATAAAATTATTGAATAATTTTGAAAGAAGTGTTTCATTTTGCAAAATATCTGAGGTGTTCTGCTACTTGTGTGTGTGTGGTTGTGTGAATTGTGTGTAATGTTTCAACAGAATGAGCCCTGTTTTCAAAATTGTGCCTAAGCAATCTTAAACAAAATTATTTCTAGTTCTGTAGCTCTAAATTTCTAATATTTCTTAATGTGAGGCAGTGAATATCTCGATGTCTCTGTTTGATAAATGTCGGACAACAGAGACCACAATGGGAAGAAGTCCAGAACTTTATCCTTTTGTCCCTCACAAAGTCTTATTTGTTGTGTTATTTACCAAACATACCAAAAAATGGAGTGCTTTATCACTATCAGCAAGTTAACTGTTCTAATAACAACTAGCTGGAGGGGATGGAGTGATCAGTTTGTTTTTCATCTGACAGGTGAGTTTATGAGTCACATGGTGAAGAAGTTCAAACACCTTCCAGCGGTCAGTCTGTTGACTGAAGTTTCACCTCCTGGAATAAAACAAACATATTTAAATTCTTTATGTAATTACTGAAAGTGCAACATTTAACAGCCTCCAGGGAGTTTGGGTGGAAGTGTGTGAAGGCACATTTTGCTGAAGGGGATGCCAAATGTTGGACACAGTGTGGGTTTTGGGAAGCAAATCGCTGGCATATATGTTGGAGTGATAGTACCTTTCTGGGCACAGTTTCACAAAGCACTAAAAAGCATAAACCCTTGGTAATAACTATTCTAAGAAAGCGGGTGAGCTCCCTCTTTGTAGTTGGATTAGGAAACTTCTCAATGGCCTTCACTTTTACCATTACAGGACGTACTTACCCTGCCCAACCACCTCCCCGGGTATGTCACCGTGGCCTTATGGAACTCACACTTAGCTAAGTTCACTTTGAGTTTTGCGCAGGCCAGACGATCAAAAAGGCCTAGATGCGCTGCAAATGTTCTGGCCACAAGTCACTATACCATCCACCACTAAATCATCTAACTACATGGTGCACCTTTGCATGTTATCTGATGATTTATGGACTCAACAATCCACTGAGAGTTTGACAGGAAACAACAAAACAGCTGATACATGAAAGAATTCCAAAATTCATAAAAAGGAACATCACTTTCAGTCGGCCATCTTTTCTGGTGCCATTAGTAGAATGAGTGCAAGATTAATGACAGCAGCCAACATCTAAATCTTCCTCCAGATGTTCACTAAATAAACATCAACACGTTTCCGCTTCTTCTCTCATTCTAATAAACTTTATTTATACAGAACTTTTCAAAGTGATTTACATGGTTGAACAAGAAACGAACATTTCAGGACCGTAATGAAATATAATCAGACTATTGCAACAATACAAAAAAAATAATGAATAGCTGGAATAGTTAATTACGCACTAACCAGGAGAAAGTTTGATAAACAAAACGGTGGGTTGGTTGTAGGCAAACTTTGTGTCCCCGGGGTGGAAAAGCCAGGGAATTGTAGAAAACTGTGGCAGTTGGTTTAACTAAACAGTTTGTTTCTTGCTGGGGGACATGGAGGATGTTTACCTTTGGAGTTACCTTGACCGGTAGGAATAAGCAACATTGTGTCCCTCGGGGGCTTGTTGGTTTGTTATTTTACTTTGACATTAGTGTCTTGGGTTCACATAAATGATATGGCCGTCTAGGTGAGTCAAAGCATTGCTGGGACTTTACCGGGTCATTGAGTTTGTTTTTACACATGTTGTGGCAGGCAGAAGGGACTCCTCCCATGTAATAAACTATATTGATTCGTTCAGATAAACTTATTTTGTAGGAATCGTACTAGTTATTATTTTTAAACGGTCTCACTATATGAAGTGGCTAATATGGGGACTAATATCATCACACGTGAATACAAGTCCAGTCACACCCAATTTATGCAATTCCAAGACTGTTTATTTACCCCAGTATGCAAAAATAATCAAATACACCATTTTGGAATAGGCGAAAATATGAGGCATTTCTGTAAATCTGAAAAAGTGGGCATGTCTGTAAAGGGGAGACTCGTGGGTACCCATAAAACCCATTTTCATTCATGATATCTAGAGATGAGAGGTCAATGGACCCCTTTGAAACTGGCCCTGCCAGTTTTTGCCAAAATTTTGCGTAACTTCGAAGTGCTATTTATCATTTTTCCCATGATTCTAGTATGATATGGTTGGTACTAGGGGTGTGACACTCAGCTCACGATACGATACGATACACAATATTGGGTTCACGATCTTGATACAATACGATATCATAACAATAATTTTAACAAAACTTGAATGATGAAAATATATGACTGAAAAAATAGCCGTTTATTCAAAAGACACAAAATGCAAAACAATGCTGTTGTTTTCCCTATAGTTCCATTTTTTATGGTATCGGTCCTTCCTCCTGTCCTCTGTCCTCCTGTGCTCCATCATTCAGTAACAGTCCTTCCTCCTGTCCTCTGTCCTCCTGTGCTCCATCATTCAGTAACAGTCCTTCCTCCTGTTCTCTGCTGATGTCACTCACTGCTGCAGTTAACGTTGGTGGGGGAGCTTTGTCTCAGCCAGCAGATCAGTTTACCAGTAAGATACATGACAAATTAACCTAAACAGTTAGACTACACAGCCTACTGCCAGCTTTAGTTTCAGTATTGTGTAGCCGAGGGTTACGCTGCTCCTATACTTTATGAAGATAATAAATTAATAACACAGAGGCTCCGTAGTCTGCACCCTTGTCATTAACAGCGCATCACCGCTTCACGTTTTCCATTCCTCCCTTCACAACAAACTCCCCGGACACAAACACTGAAACACGGCTTATTAGAGGGAACTGAAGTCATTCACAACTCAACTAAATAACTTACACGTGTTCACAGTTAGCTGTTAGCCGCTGAGGTAACACGCTCTACTTGTGTAAATATTGCGGCGGAGGATGAGAGACTGCGGACAGAGCAGATTGAAACATTGCTTTCCTACAAGTTTAACCGTTTCATTGTGTTTATGCTTGTTGAACAGGTGTAATGACGTATCTTGACTTTACACTTGCAAAGTTTTATTGCACATACAGCAACGGGCATAGTTGTCAACTCGTTTTCCACCGCGGCTTCTCGGATCAGCTGTTCACTTATGATAGAAAGGCCAATAGAAAGGAGACTGGATCACGGGTGTACATGGCTCTTGTGGTATGGGGTATGACACATGTGCAGTGTAACTGAAGCTCCGGCTGTGTGTTGAAATTGGTTAAATTTCGGCGAGGCCAGACCAGATTTTACTGCGCATGTGTTGTACACCAAAGATATGACGCATACTCAGCCTCCTTCCATAGGCCTTGCAGAGCAGCAGGAAGAGGCTGCAGCTTTAGCCCATGGATGTATTAAGGAAACAAGCCCCGGAGACCATATGTACGTAGTACCTATTATGCCCTGATATCGTGACTCAGTTTTTCGTCTCGACGATGCATATCGACACATTTTTATATCGCGATATTTCGTGGCATGATATTTCGTCACACCCCTAGTTGGTACCAATGGTTTCTTAGTTTTACTAGTTTCATATGATACAAGTATCTTCACTCTTTAAAACTGAGCCCGCTTCAACCTCTGAAAGACAGAATAGTGGGAGGGTCAGCCGGCCTGGCCACTATCTGATTTTTAGAAAGATAAATTTGAGATGAAAAATGTATGAAAGTATTTGCAACAGTTAGGGGGGCCAGAGGGGGGTCCAGGCCTAATGTTACAGGGGCACTGGCCAACTCTGCCCACCCCCCCCCCCCAAGAACCCCATCTGATTAAAAACCAGAACTTGTCCAGAGTCTGTAGTCTGTTTCATGTCATTTATTAGCTGAGGAAGTATAACAAAGATTTGCTTTAGGATGATTTAAACACTTCTTACAATCTGTTTCTGTACATGAACATTTCACAGCGGCAGGAACTTTATTCTAGCAGCAATGAAACTGAGAGAAACATCAGAGCAGGTCTTCATGAACACAACAGAGAGAGACATGATTAGAAACAAACTCAGCTTGTAGGAAACTACAGAAACCCGTCACCAAAACTACACTACATGTTCATATATATATCATATATTTTAGGTGGACATCTGATCACTACAGCCATGTTTGATTGTTAAACATGTGATAACAAATGATGGATATTAATTTGATACTGTTTCTTCAAGTTCCACTTCATGAGTCGTTCTTAGCTTATCTCTTCTGTTGTTAGCCTAGAACATCATTTTGCTCACAGCCACCATTTTGCTCTCCTACTCATCATTTAATTCGCTCTTGATCTCATCAGTGATTTCGCTCTCAGCCTCCTTTACGCTCTTGATCTCAGCCTCCATTTCGCTCTCAGCCTCCTTTTCAATCTGAGCCTCAGCCTCCATTTCGCTCTCATTCTCAGCCTCCATTTCGCTCTCGACATCATCCAAAATTTTGTTCTCAGCCTCCATTTCGCTATCGATCTCAGGCTTCTCGAAGTTATAGACCTCCTCCGTGATTTTGTTCTCAGCCTCCATTTCGTTCCCGATCTCATCATTGATCTCATCACTGATTTTGCTTTCAATCTCTTCCAATGTTTTGTAGTCAGGCATTTTATTGTTGTTGATCTGATCCATGATTGCGGTTTCGGCATCTTCCATTATTTTTTCAGCAGCGTTCATTGCCCTCTCGTTCTCAGCTTCCGTTTCCATTATGACGTTATCCTTCTCTTTGATGTCAGCCTTTACGTTGTTCCCAATGGAGTTCAGTTCATCCGAGTCGATCTTTTTAAAAGACAAACTAAAGCAGAAGACAAAAGAGGATTTTCATCGGTTCAACAGGTAACAAACAGCTGCAAAGTTTTACTGACTTCACACAAACTTAGGCTGAAAACGATCCAACTGAATTTAAATCATTAAAATAACATGAATTCTAACAAACTTAAAGTTTCATTAAAGGAAAAACATAAACAAACAGACAAATAGAAAATGAATAAATATAGAATAAAATAATAAATAATTTAATACCATATAAATGCAAAAAAAGGACAAATTGAAAAAATGAAAAGATATAACGGTTTTAAGATAACGACAATAATGAATAGACTATATAAATGAAGATAAAAATAGATCAAATAGAAGAACAACTTATTCTTAAAAACATGTTGATTCTCAGGCAAGTTCTACAGCATGCAGTTTTCTGTGATTTCTAAGTGGATTTATGGACGTCAGAGATAATAGCCAGGTTCCATCCAAATGTTTCGCAAATTTTTACAGAATTTCGAGAAAATCGCCAAAAGAAAATGCGAATGAATGCTTGTTGCGATCCACTATGAATTGAATATGCGTATAAAAACAGGTGGATGGAAACACACCTAATGATATCCTCTAGAAGTGTAAGTCACACTGAATGTAATCAATATGTGTTTCATGTCTGTGTGTTCACGTCTACCTGAAATATGACTCCATGAAGGAGTTTTATATTTGATGCAGGGAATCGTTGAGAAATAAATGTGGAACCTGGACTGATATGTTTGGATATTTGGTGGTGGGCGGGGCCACATTAAATACCTATAGATAGTGCCTTTAAAGAGCAATAGCACAGAATCAATATTTACATTGATTACAGACTTTGTCCCTTCCTCCTCATATTCTTCATCATGTTATCACTCAAACCTCCTCCTTCTCCTCATACTCTTCGTCATCTCAAACATCCTCCTCCTTACGTTTCATTCAAAAACTGCTTCAGTCCCTGGAAAATCCCGTCGATGTACTGTAACCACAATTTTAAACAAATAATTAATACGTGAATGTTCAGAGAGTATTGACAGAAATCATTATGATGATGATTTTGATGAAAAATCAAACAGCGTTGATTACCTTTCCCGCATCCTCTTGTGTTCCAGTGCTACAGCAGAAGACAAGGGCAGAATTTCAGTTAAAAAAAAGACAAACAGCTGCACAGGTTTACTGACTTCACACAAACTCAGGCTGAAAATGATCCAACTGAAGTCAAACCAATGAAATATAAATAAATAAAATAGCAAAAGAAAGCA